>JAZBGX010000045.1:32810-59344 GCA_037414775.1 Zonitis immaculata
TCATTTAAATATCCGGTATCCGGCCGGATATTGCGATGCTATCCGGTATTCGGCCGAATATCAAAATATGGCCGGATAAGCCGGATACCGAATAATTACCGGATATCCGTTCCATCTCTAATTATTAGTGTTTGAAGAAAATATTCAAACGATATTTGTGTTATTATTGAATGAATCGATTATCATGTTCTAGATTTTACGTTGTTCGCAGTCTTCCATTTAAACTTACGGTGAAAAATTCATAAGAGTTGAGAACATGTTGATCGAACTGCTTAGTTAAAAGTTAAAATTTAGATTTGTCTTGATCTATAAATATTTTCCTTTTAAGAATTTTCTTTATTCTAAAATATTTCCACAATGTTGTAGATTTTGACGTTTTCCACAATTCTCATGATAATCATTTATTCCAATTACCATTCACCACCGACAGTCATCTCATTAAAGATGACAGGCCTATCATCTCGCTCTCTAAGTTTGTTTGTTGCGAGTCTTACAAATCGTAGTAGCTGTAAATTACCTTCAAAAAGGACCTCGCTGCTCATACGAATATATATATATACCTACAAGCATGTATATAGTGCAAAAGAGACATTGGATTGAATCAGCAGAAATTATATCACGTCGCCTGATAATTTGAATATATAATATTAATTGGTCTATTCGATTTTAAGTGTCTTATTGAACTGAATTAGTGTTTTTCTTTAGTGGTTGGAGGTTATTCAACAACGTGTCCCTTTCAACTTGGAATCATCTATAACTATAGAAGAGAGAATAAACATAATTATTGTACAGATACATCTTATCACTTGACATTACAACACAAACTACTATTAAATTTGTGATTAAAATATAATTTAGAGAGCAAACTAGAATTTCGGGAGTGTTCTCTTGCTGCCTTATTTCACAAACAATTAAAATTCGTACAAGCATATTGCCATACATCTTTCTCTACTTTAAAGTATAAAGTTAACTTTGAATGTAAAGCAGAACGACGCCTTCTGTTCGTATTCAAATGCTCCGGAATCTAAAACTTAATTGTGAATGCCTCTTTTTCCCATCTATATACTTTCTCGATTTTCCAATATAAAATGGGGGACGTACGTTCTTTTGCCATGAACATGTCGCTCGCAGTCTTGTTTTCTCTCCGCATCCAACACAATTCTATATGTTATATAAATGATTCGCTCCTCTTAGAATAAATTTATTTTGGATATATTGCCATAATTTACTTGTTAGCTAGCAGTCAATTCTAGATTGTCATGTTAATAAAAATTCAAATGTTCACTTTAACAATTACAACGTTGTTCTATGATAAATGGATTTAACTAAAAGAAATGACAGTGATAAATGGTGGACGGTCAATTTGTCGTTGTACTCATTGTTGTATCTAAATGTTTTTTTTTTTTTCAATATATGGTTTTAGTTAAAATTCAATTCACGACACACATACGTTTTGTTGTTGTTGTTTAGATTTAGTGTATGAAACAGTTTTTTTTTTTTTTTTAATAAATTTAGTCAGTCGAAGAGATCCCCATGGTTAAGCTCGAAAAACGGACAGCCTGTATAGTATATAGATATAGCTTCAAGCGAATAGAATAAGAATTGAGAGCACATATAAAAATAAAAAGCAATAGAAAATTGATTGATTTGTCGACAAAGATTAATAAAAAAAAACAAAATTGGATTTCACTACAAAGGCGGAAGTTGATAAGAAAATAATACGTTTTTTTCTTCTTCTATTATTGTATCATATACCCACACATACGTACGAATATAGAAGTATATATGGAAATTTTTAATCAGATAATAAGAATTCTATTCTATTCTGATATAGTGTGTGTTTTTTTTTATTCAGTAGAGAGTAACGCGATTCATAAATACTTTAAATTGACTGACAAATCTTTATGTACTGTATTAGATAGGAGAAATAGAGACTCACAGAGAGAGAGAGAGGTAAAACACTGGGATAAGAGTAAAAAATTCAATTTTATAAAGAATATATTGGTGAATTACAAACAACAATAGAAATCAACTGACATAAACTTTAACAAGTCAAGTTTACGAAACCAAAAGCATTGAATTTATACCGGAATATAAATATGTACAGGGCCGTCCAAGTTTCACTACAACCGCCAAAATCGCCCTTATTTATAATCGTAGGAAAGTCAAATTTGGAATAATTAAAGAAACACAAAGACACTACACATTAATCTAATTTAGAATTAAATTTTATTTAATTATGCAACGAATTGATATTTTTACTTTTGGGTGACAGTCAGTAGTCCATCATAGCTCTCTTTATTTGCCTGCGACCTTCGATTTAAAAGTGATTTTGAAACAGATCCGGAATAGAACCAATAACTAATAACAAATTTCTTTTGTAGAATAGAAATCACGACTAACAAGAAGTACGGCTCTGATCTTACCCCTCGTTTTTACCTGCAACCTTTCAAGACAACAAAGTTGTAAATCTTCCCCAACTACTCGATTATTACGAAAGTCAAATTGTAAATTATTTGCACTTTGAGGCGTGTCGTGATACTATTTTTTATATAATCAATAAAGAAATCAATATCGAGTTGATCTGGTTTTGCAAAATTTGTATTAAAGCATTGGTACCAAATAATTGAAAAATTTGAAATTTGATTCCCATTCCGTTATTAATCCGATATTTTATAATTTAGAGAAAAATTAACAACTCGAACTTGTTGCACACATATATAGGTATCATATGTGCAAATTTCAGATTTTTACCTTACTAAATAAGGGAGATTTTGGGGGTGTTGGTAAAACTTGGACGACCCTGTATATATATATTCTTTTTAATGAATGTTTATAGAAATTCAGGTCGTCAATGTTTTGCAATTGAGAATTTCTCTATATTTCTATTAGTAGAGTAAATAAATGGGTTAATTTTCCTTTTTTTCGGGGAAAGCGATTATATTTTCTGAATATAGGAAAAATGAAAGAAAATTGGTTTATATTCTTGTTAAAATAGAATATAACGGCCGGCTTGATTCATCAGTAATGTGAAGCTGTTTAATCTCTAGGTTAGCAAAATCTTAATAAATCCTGAAGATTGGAAAATTTCTGGGAAAATGTATATCAATTAAACATTTATATATTCAACCACTCGCTTATAGGCCAAGGTTTTTCTGAACAAAACCCGATTCCATATTAAAAAAAAAAAACCAAAAAAACAAGACTCAAATGCTCGGTTATTAGTTGAATTGAGGGTTGTTCAATTTATTTTAACACAGATCAATTCTTGATTTCTCATGGATTTTTTCTTTTCCCTTTATTTTCATATCTGAATCTTCTTTTTTATACAATTTGCTACACCATTCGTTTTTATCTATTTCTGTATTAAATTTATCGAAGCTTTTAGTTGGAGTTATTTTTTTGTTTTGTTTTAAAAGCTCGAAATTTCGAGAAAAATTGCAAATGTCGTACAGTTTCACCTGTAATTTCCAAGTAATATGTCGTAAAAACTGTTTTGAATTCTTTTTTAAAAATTTAGCAGGAATTATGATGCGCCACTCTTGCTATTTGTTCAATAAATAACAATATTCAAGTTGTATCAATTTTTTCATGATAGTAGGTGCGTCATAATTTCTGCTGATGCAGTAACAATATCCTTTCACTCAAAACGATCCAAGAGCCCTATATAGCAACTAAGTGTTTGGACATGTCTATTATCTAGCATCAAAAATACCTATGGAAACTCTCAAGCTCATATGACATAACCGTTAAAGGATTATACGAGCAAAATTCAAGGCAATCCATGCGTACTATAGGGAAATTGGTTTGGACCTAAAGATGTCTTGGCCCGTGAGCAATCAAGATCTTATGGTTAAGCAAAATAAAGTGAAAGTTACGAAACGACCTCAAGAGAACTCTGTTTCAACATTGATGGACAAACTTGAATAACTGGAGCATTAATCAAATCAAAAGGTGATGTCAGCCCGTACTATCTGAATGTAAACGACAGTTACCCGATTGTTTAGTTGTCAAACAATTATGAATTAATAATCATTTATTTCAGTTGTAAAATACAATTCATGCTGTGATATTATTATTTTAACCATCTGGTTAGGACAATTAAAATTAGACGAGCACGTATAACGCACAGAACACACACAGCGTACTTTTACGCACGTATTGGGTCCGTTATTGTCTCTCTTTATATAAGTGCGAGCAAAATCACAAATACCTCGTTATCGCCCGTACTTTTATATATAGAGCGAAAACAGAAGAAGAGAGAGAGAGAGAGAGACTATCAGAAGGATTTTGTGATAAAAATAGTGAGAAGACTTTAAAATTTACAAATAAGTTTGATGGGTTATGTATAAAAAAAAAATCCAGAACTAAATAATTTAATAGAGAATCAAATTTTATTGACCGAAAATTCAAATCGAGAATAACAGCTAACGCTATTGCGGCTGGAAAACAACAGTTTGGATTTACACTCAACAGACAATCCCTAACTATATAAAAACAATTGGAAAAGGTTGTATACGTAATTTATTGCCAACAAAAAGAAACAATAAAGCTTCCTTCGGGTCTATGAGTATGGTTGTTTATGGCCATGGCATGTCATCAAACATAGATTTCCCACATTTCATAACATGTGACTGTAAATAGATTTAAAAAAAAAATGCTTATCTGGTGCTCAATATTGAAAACATAAACCGAGAAATACTATTATTGAGAGCAAACTTACAACACAATGAAATCGAAAATAATCAATTTGGTGAGCATGAAAATTCGATTTGTGACAATGGACGAGACTTGAATATATCACTTTAATCCTGAGATTAAACAACAATCGATGACTTGAAAACGACCGTCCTAACCAAAACCGAAGAGATTCAAAGTCGCAAGTTCCGTGCGAAAAGCCTCATTTTTCGTATTCATAGGATTTAGTTATGGTGGATTACCTGAAAAAACGGAATCTCCATCATAAGCTCTTACTACGCTAAACAAAAAGCGAGACAAGGTCAGAGCTATAGTGCTGTTTTATCAGAACGATGCAACTGCACGATGGCTGCTATTCGAATTACTCTCCAGATCTAGCTTTCAGCGACTCCTACCTCTTTCACTGGCTCAAGAAGCAGCTGAGAGGTATGAAAATTGAAGAGAATAAGGAGCTGATGGCTATTTCAGAAGTATCTTGAGAGAATAGATGGATCAAGTATATTGTGTTTGCTAGGATACTTTTGGATCATCCCTTGTATATGATAGTGCAGAATAATATTAGCATTCCATTTCAGAACAAATCATATAAATAATAAATTAGATTAAACATAAATAATTATTGAATGTTTCTTAATTGGAAACAGTTTTCAATCGATAATTGCTTATTGAAGTAAAACCACTGACTAAGGAAGTTTTATAACTGCATTTGATTCTCAAGTACCATTACTTTTGCATCTATAGACTATAGATTTCATAGTTCAGAAATTGACTAGTTTGCTATATAAAGTACAAAGTGGAAATTGATGACAATAAGAACTTTAATCAACTGCTGTTGTCAATATTGAAACACTCTCTAACTCAAATCATAATATAATAGATACCAGCTGTATGAATTCAAAATTGTCGTAAATATTTAGATAATGCTCCACAATTATGGCAAAGGTTTGAATTATGACAGAGGAAAAACTGTATTATCTAAATCTAAAATTCCTAACTATAATTTCAAATAAATCCACCTTAATCTAAATATATATATATATATATATATATAGATCGGCCATTCTATAATAAATTACTTTATAACTATAAAGATCAGAAATTATTATTATCAGTATTTCTTATCTCGAGAGAGTTATAAAGTGAGTTTTACTTGAAAAAAAAAACAAACAGTAGTAATAATTTATTTTCTCATTGTTGAATTGGAGTAAGTTATTGAACATTGAACATTTCGACGAATATAATGGCACAAGCATTCTTTCCAATTCGAATTTACATAAATTCAATCAATATATATATATATATATATCCGAACGCCAATGACAGGCAGATGAGTTTGAATTTGGTTCTTTAGTGTGTTCCAAATTGCTCTGCTAATAGCTTTGCGATCACTGTTTGTGACAGTAGTTGTATTAATTTATTAGGATCGCCATAGTACGTCTTTTGTTTTTTATTTTTATAGTTCATTATTAATAGGGGAACACGAATTCGCCGGATTGCCTATCAAAATTTGGCCGCCAGTACCCTTAATTAAATATTTAGAAATTATTTGGAGAGTACTCGCACACTATACCGTCTATAAGACAAAGATGCAAAGTGCTAGTTATAATACAACCATCGGAGCTCTCACTCTCATAACTAGAAGTGTAGCTAGGCACTATATATGCCGTCTGATAGACGGTGTGGTACGCTAGCTCTGTTGCACCATCAAAAATATTCATAAATTCCGTTCTTGTAAAATATGGCTGGTTTGGACTGGAAGAAGTTTTCGATAGCCTGTGTGATTTGCTCTTCAGAATTGCAAGTTTTCCCATTCAAATTTTTTTGTAGAGAACAGAAATGGTGGTAGTCTGTCAGGGCAAGATGCGATGTGGTAAAACAGACCGTCCTAGCTCAAGAATTTTTTCTTCAGTCACCTTTGCTGTATGCGGTCGCTTATTGTCGTGACATGTTTGCAATTGACCAGTGCAGGATGCTTTTCATAGAGTTCGTGGTAAATTATTCCTCCACAATCCCACCATACAAACAAATTTTTTTTGTCATGGATGTTTGCTTTCGGATCTGGTAGGGGTAGCTCGTAGGTAAGCCATTTTTCATCGCCTGTGTTACAGTCCTGGTCAAAGAGGGGCACCATTTTTACCCGTGACAGCAGACTTGTGGCGATTGACAAACGATCTTCTTTAGTCCGTTCACTAATAAGGTTGTGAGATACCCATATACTCCTATAACTAGCTGACTTTCCTTAGGTAGCGGATAACGGTCGATTGACGTGGATTTTGCTCCAATGCTGTCTCTAAAATGTTGTCGTCGGAGTCGGAAGGACGTCCCGTATACATACCAAACAATATTGGAATTACAGTTTTAATTACATTTCGCATCAGAATTATACCCAAATTAACATCGCCGCCATGACACATTTTTGGAGTTGTCTTATAATTCCAAGTAAATTAATATTCAATTTAGAGGAAAATAATAGGATACGATATTAAAAGTTTCTGCATTTTTTCAGTTGTTTTTTGTTGAGGAAATAATTAAACTAAAATTATAAAATTTTAATATTATTCTATGCATATCATGGAACTTGCAGAGGATTTATTTAGCCAAAAAAAAAAAAAGAAATAATCAAATTTGCCTTCCATATTTATTTAGAGAATAAATTATAAATTTAAATCAAACTGTATTTATGAATTTAATTAAATCGAATTTTATGAATAAATTTTCCTCAAGACAAAAACGAGCAACAAAAAAAATTATATAATAATAATTAACACATCCTCAATATATACAGGATGATCCAAAGCTGGCGTCCAAGACCTACTCCGGGGTATAGAACTAGAAAACATTATTGAATTTTGACTATAGAATTACAAATTAGTAACGTTTTAACCCTTAACAGAAGAAGTGTCCCGTTCAAGCAATCACACCGACAAGCTTAAATAAGATGTTGTTCACATACAAGCTGTCCCGGGTCTACGAGGAAGCTTAATAACTGTAGTGCTATTAATTTCACTCAACGGTTACTACAAATATTCTCCACTTTCCCCTATACAGGTTGGTACAGCAAACTGATCAAAGTGTGCTCGAATTTATTAGGCAACTTGATTTTATGGTCAAACTTAGAGTGAATTTAAAAAAGTAGTAATGTTCCAAAGACACAACTCAAAATGTTGTGCCTGTCGTGCGTATAAAAAAATTGTGAATGTATTCACTTCTCATTAAACTCCGGCGCTTGCACGACAAACGAAAGGCTAGAAGTGTAAAAATTATTGTTGTGGCTTTGGAAAGAATAGCCGAAAATGACAACATCTTGGTTATTTATTGTTGGTAAGAGTTTACGATTGGATTTGAATTTGAATAAGAATTAAAGCTAGCTGATGACCATCGTATTTAACTTTCGAAATAATAAAAAACGACAACAGGCAACGAAATTGTGTGTATTGGTGCTGATCTAATCCAAGCGCAAATGGTCACAGTTTGATGGGGATTTTTGCATAGAGGAGTCACCCTTATACAATCAATAATAAGCGCTACAAAGCGATACTGAGAGTATTTCTCCCTCCGACGTTCAATCGGATCCGTCATAGTTAACTGTTAGTAACAGAGGGAACATTATCGCATGTTTCTTTGGAAAATATGGATTTATTACGGAACAATTTCAGCGAATTGCTAATTCCATGCAATATGGCCCCCTTTATTTGGCCACCGTGATCGTGTGATTTGACACTTCAGGACTATTTTCTCTGGAGCACTTCCAGGATAAAGTTTTCAATGTCTGGGAATCTCCGAAATAGAGACCGATTCATTCTATCGAATATAGCCTCTCTCTCTATACATTGAGAGACGACTTTAGTCTCTAATCCAGGGACTACGGGAGATTACGACAGACTTTCAATCTCTCTCTATGGTAGATTTTTAGTCTCTCAATTATTATCATAAGAGATGTGAATTTAAAATTTTCAAGTCCCGGCCTCTCATTTAGAGAGATTAATAGTTTTTGAGAGATAGTGGTCTTTGAACGAAATACTGTGAGAGAGACTATGAGATTGAGGATTTAGGACACTCATATGACCGCATAAACCCATCCGCGTCGAATATGTCGTGGGGGCCAAATAGATGATCGTTATAAACGAGATCGTGTGAATTGAACTCGCATAGTGCCAGGGTCGCAACTGCATTAGTAACGTTTTCGAAGTATTTGTGAGATTTAGTGAGAATGATATTTCATTAATTTTATTCACATGGGGGAGAATTTTGATGAGACAAAAGTATTTGAAGATGCAAGTATGCCGGTTTGTTGGTTGATGCTGAACGTACAAAGTATACGTACGTTTTATTGATCTGTAAATTTTAGCAAAATTAGTTGGATTATTTCGGAATGGCTCAGCTGTAATTGTTTTTTTTTTTATTTACAAATTGCAAACTGTGATTTGAACATTGAATTTTCTAACCATTAAATAAGCCAGTATAAAAGTAAATTATACAGTATGTCCCAAAATCGAGGGGACAACATATAAAACGAAGAGAAAACTCGACAGAATGGAATTGTAAATTAGCAATGTACAATAGAATTCCACATTCTGGGAGCCTAGCCTCTTTAAGCACAGGATGAGACACACAACGTACTTTTACGCACCTATTGCGTCCAATGTCCCTCTTTATATATAAGTGCAGGCGAGATAGAGATAATTGTGATCTCACTCGCACTTATATAAAGAGAAACAACGGACCTAGTACGTGTGTAAAAGTCTGTTGTGTGTGTCCTGTGCCTTAGCAGGCTTATTAAGACCCAAGACTATGGGTGTGTATAAATATAATAAATGTGTATGGAGATTATAGTTTTCGTTTAGTCATTGCACTATGGCACTGTCTAGTGTATCGCGAGATTCTTGAGATGTGTTTTTTTTGATCACAGATGATAAAAAGATTATTTATTTTCTGTCCTTAAAATATGAAGTTGCAACAGGTTGTAGATTAAAATAAAGTTATGAAAATTTGAAAGCTTACTTCCCAAATTTATTCAAATACTTGGACAAAGTCGTTCTCAATAATAAATAAAATATTAACAACATCAATAATCTATACACGATTTAGTCAATTTATTTATTGATTCTTCCTGATTGCTGGAATGTCAATTATTCCCAATTAATATCAATTGTTCTTAGTACAGCTCTTCATTGTAATCCGTAAAAAAAACAAACCGAAGATATAATCAAATCAATCAATAATTAAATAAGTATTGATTGGATTATAATTGTTTTTATTTTAGTATATATATATTTTTTTCGAAGCGTTTTTATGAGTCCTGCTGCAAATTCTGTACCTGCTGCTGTCGAATTCCGGTATCCAGCCGGATCTTCTCTGGTGGGCGTGGTTCTGTTGCTAAGCACCGAATGCTGAAGGGGTACTGTAAACTGACGCGCCAGTGTCATAAAAGCTCCCTTACTGAAAGCTTCACTGTCTATAGATTTACCGGTTTCTTTATTGAATGAAATACACGATTTTTTTCTTTCTCAACAATTCTATAATCACTACAAATAGAAACAAATTATTTATTTATTTTAATCGATATTTTGTGTAAAGTTCTTAGTGGTGTTTCAATATCTTACCATATTGTGACGGAGTTACGTATCTATTCGATAATAAAATATTCGTAAGTTTTTCAATCGATGTATCTGTTTACTTGTAGAATCGGATGCGACTTTAAATCGACGATATAAATAAATCGGGTAACAGGTGGTCTCTTTCAGAGAGCGAATAGAGTTCATGTTATAATAACGTTTCGATTAATTATTAAAAAAAACCTTTTGTTCTATTTGTTTTGTTTGATTCAATCCACAATAATAACATTTTTACTTTAATTATTTACGTATTTTTAATTTTATTAATGTAAAGAATGCGTGCTAAGTCCTAATTTTACTAATGCATTATTATGTTTATTAGAGTTTTTGTCGAATATTTCGGTACAACGCTTAGTATTGAGCACATGCCCCCAACATGTTATTTCTGACAGTTTCTGTCAGCTTTTCCCTCTTATCCACATGCCCAACAGAATTATTCATCTCGAGGGAGTTCCCCACAAGCTTTATCTATCAAACAAATTTATCAAAAAAAAAAAAAGTATTCTTTTTTTACGAATCGAGTTATGAATTTTCAATGGACACAGAAACACACATATAGCCCAAGAGGTCAGGTTGCGATAAAATTTACGTAGTTTATCAGTTTTATCATCATACCAACACAATTGTTTGTCGATTTTCGAAATCAATAAAATTTCAAATTGTTACTAGATGCCATTTAAACAACCATCAATATTAAACAATAAACGAACTTATTGGAAAGTCGAAATGTCTACTTTTCGAGTTATTCCTCAGTTAACTTAAAGTTAACTGTATATAGACACATACAAGTTTGAGATATATAACTCTGCATTGTTTTTAACTTATAACGAAATATTCGAGGTATCTTTATTTATATCTAGTGCAGTTATTTTTTGTAGACTTGATTTTTGTAAATTATTTTTCTAACCATTTGGAAAATCAAAAAAAATCTTTCGAATAAATTTTTCTAGACAAACTATCAAAATAATTAAAATTGTACTTAAGTGACGGCGTTACTTAATCCAGACTGAGTATGTTAGCTTTTGTATTCAGGATAAACGGTCCCACCAAAAAAATAAAAAAAATAAATAAATAAATAACCAAAATTACTCATTATTTAGATTAAATTGGATATTTTTCACTTTCGTCTCAATTAATTGCTACTGTTTAGATCTTTTGTCCCTTGAGTAATATAAATTCCATGTACCAGAGTTTTTTCTAATCACATACAACGTTTTTTCTCACTTTAACAGATATAACGCTCCTATATGTACCAGGTGCGTGTTTTTATTATTAAAAGACCAACAATAGCAACAAAAATTCGTATATTTTTATCAAATATAGTCTTTTGATTTTATTTTTATATATTTTTTTAATCGTAGAATTACCAAACTTTCAATATATCGATTTTATAATTTCCTTATATACTTATGGAGATTCTTTTCGTATATGAAAACAAGTAAAACCACTTTATAGACTGTTATTGTTTCACTATAAATATATTAAAAAGAAAATCGGTGATCCAGTTATTTCCATATGAATTTCATAACCTTCGCATATCTAAAAAAAAAAAAAAAAAGAAGATCCAGATTTTCCATAAGGCGCTAAACTTTGATTCGGTTGAATAAAAATAGATTCGACAGAGGTCAAATTCAGTTAATAATCTTTTTATTGTTACATCCTTCAATAGATATTCAATTTCTTAGAAATTAAACCGATATAAGAAAGCCCTACTTGTCTTCATAATAATAGTAATAATAATAATAATAATAATAATAATAATAATAATAATAATAATAATAATAATACCCTTTGGGATCAACTAAGATTAGTAACTAATACTAAGGCGGCTATAAACTAATTTCCAACTGGATAACTTTAATTACTTTAGAGATTAGATTGACCATTGTTCCAATTTTTAAAAAAAATAAATAAATGGTGGATGCGCTTTGTTTTAAAATCAAATTATGATTCATGCACGAATAGAAATGGTGGATGCGCTTTGTATAAATTGCAACAAAAATCGATTTTATTCTTATTAAATTTCGATATTAGATTATTTTTATATAATACAGATGATGATCGTTGCACATCTAGTGGTGCTTCTAACAACTTTCCTCCAACTATATTATTACAAGACATAATGCACAATAAATCAACTGCATTGCTGTTGGATGTTGAAAGCTTCCATAGATAATAATAACAATCATAACTTGAAGCATTTGATAATAATTCTCGAATAGGAACGAATTAAATTGTAAATATAGAGGGAACACTTCCGTTTTGCAATGGAATTTATAATTTATCAAACAAAATACTCTTTGTCATTATTTTGTGAGATTCTCGATACTTGTTGATTGTAATTAATTATTATTGCTTGGAATAATTATTGTATTCATTCTATCCTAGATATAAAGAAGACATATATATATAGAAAACATTTTTATATGTCGGTTGTGTTTCGAAACTTTATAAATAGAGAAAACAATTGTCTGTTTGAGTGGAGTCGTAGTGTTCGTTGTATTGTTATAACTACAAGGAATTGTTGTTAGATAGAAAAATTCCATTGTGTTATAGTATCGCTGTAGTCATTTGGGGGATTGGTCACTATTGTCAATAGCAGGGATTGACTTCATTTTATAACTTTGAAATGTTTCACCTCTTATGAGTTTCACTCGAATATATTTATTAGATAAAGAAAATAATTTTCTTGATTAAATTTTGGTAGCTAAGAATTTTATTTAATATTTTGTTGTAATAAAACTCAAATTAAACGCTTTTAAAGGGCAACGAAATGGGAAAGTACAGGAAGAAAAATCAATAAATCGACTACCAACAAATTCAATGTTTACCTTAAATAAATACAATAATATTTTTCATTCAAGTTAAAGATAAATATTTTCGTAATTTCTCAATTATAGGTGTATTTTTTTTCTTGTCATCACCTATTTATTTTCCATTTGCTGCCTTTTCGAAAGTAAAACTAGTCCAATCAATAATGAACAAATAAAATAAAAGCGTTGATAATCTCTATAGTTAAAGTCTATATATATATATATATATATATATATACAGGGTGAGTTAAAAGTCGTGGACTTGAATGAAATGGCGGGTAGGGGACAAAATTCTGAAACAAAAAGTCCTGAGACATTATTTTATGTGACCCACCGTTATAATTAGTTATTAATTTTATAAAGCAGCCAATGAAAAAAATGCGTAGGCGAAGCAAGAATCAATCGAGATTAGCTAGGCGGAGGCAGAGACTATGAGATGCCAGCGGTGTGAGCTCTCCCTTCTACCAGATGTACTCGTTCTACAGTAGTAGGGAGAGCTCACACCGCTGGCATATCTCATATCTCATAGTCTCTGCCTCCGCCTAGCTCATTGCGACTGATTTTTACTTCGTCTGTCGCCTACGCACTTTTTCTTTATTGGCTAATTCATTTAATTAATAACTAATCAATGGTGGGTCTCATGCAATAATGTCTTAGAACTTTTCGTCTCAGAATTTCATCCACTACCTACGCTTTCATTTAAGTCCGCGACTTTCAACTCACCCTGTATATATATATATATATACTCACAAAAACCGGACGTTATCGTGAAGACAAATCGTTATCGTAATGCTGTAATGTCTGAAATTGTACAACGTGATCGTATTTGAAAGGAATTTCCGACTATATCCAGTCGAACTGACAGTGAATTGTATTCTTCTTTCTCTCCTACTACTATTTAATTGTGATGATCATTATTAATAGTTGATGAGGTTTTATTGTGTTTTTAAATTGGTTTTGCTGATTCAATAAATTCACTATTATTATTATTATTATTATTATTATTATTAATTAATTGAGACGAATAGAAATTGGAATGAGACACTTCGGAACTGGACTTGGAAAATCAATCTAATCCTTTATAAAGTCCATCTATATAGGTATAGTTAGGTATATTCATTAATGATTGGCTATTGGAAGCTTTGTTATCAGGCTCAATATATAACGCTATTGACTATGTAGATTTGTTTTAGTACCTGATGCGAACTTAATTTTCGGTATAATAGTTTCAAGGCAAATTTTTAGTTAGATTATTATTTAATATTCTATATCAGTGGCTCTCAACCAATACCGCGAGATTTTTGGACTGTGTACCGTCATTTCCAGACTGTAAAAGTCTAAATTTGGATTTGATCTAATGATAATATAAATTAGAAGAATTTTATTGGATTGTTCGAGAGATGTAAATCAATAAATAATTTCGAAAAGGGACCACTGGGTGGAATTTTTGGTATTTTTCAGGATGCTTGCGGTACGCACCATTGTGTCACGGTACACTAGTTTAGAATGTTATGTGTTCATTTAATTTTATATATTTATGAAATAACAAGCATTCATTCGGAACAAAGCCTATTGACTTTGTAATGCAATTCCGCTTTAAGCTGCTGGTTTACCAAAAATTAACCAATTCAAAGTTGAGAATCACTGTCGATTTGGATTTTCTTTTTTTTTTTTCAAATGCGACAATAACAACTCTTGGTTATTACAATAAAAATGGATTAGAGAGATCGAATAAAAATTGAACGTGAGCAAGATTTTTTTTCCTTAAACGACTCATTTATATTCGAAGAATTCATGAAATTATAAAGTAGCCGAGACTGCAAAATTACTAATTTTGAAGACCGTCTTTCTTTTCTAAATATTTGATAATTATTCTTATTACATATAATAATAAGCTAGAAAATTCGAGTCATTATTTCTACCCAATTATAGAGATATGGATTTATGTAGGAAATTCAGTTGATGGTTTCAAATTTGAATTTCTCTCGAGGCTTATTAAGAGGTATTTCCATCCATCCATCCGTATCACTAACACCTAATTGAACAATCATTGTGGAATAGAATGAATGGTTACAGCAAGTATAAGATGACTTGATGGATAATTGTTGTGCTTCTATTCGAATTTCATAATAAAACAGAAATCGAAGTGTAGTCGACCTGTAACATTAGCTTGAGTTTTATACTGCCTATGTGTTATACAGGATGGTCCACCAGAGACTTTCCTTGTCTTGTACGAACTCTGGTTCTAGTGGGGAAAAAAATGCACTCCAACATCTAAAGTTTGGGGAATCGTTTTTACATCAAAATGTTCTCTAAATATCACACTTTCGATCGCCGAGTCCATTTTTTTTTTGCATCCACTACAGCTAGAGTTGAAAGACTAGAGAACCCTCTAGTGGACCAACCTGTATAACAGGTGGTAATCGGTTGGTGGTATGACGTGGATATCCAAGTTGAGCTCAGAAATTTTCCACAGGCCACTGTCACGGTATGTGGTTTAGTGTTATCCTCTAATCGTAGTACTTGTCTCGAGAAGAATGTTTCAGGCTTAAATTGTTACTATCTGATGGTCTCATCACTAATTCTAAACCTTTCTGCAAGCTCTACTAAGCACGTTGTACTGGAATTTTCGTCCACATCTACCTTAAGATTCTCATTCATAATGATCTTTGCTCCCAATTATTCACAGCCTTTCATCTTCCAATGCAGTACATATTTTTTGCACCAACTCGACCGTTTTGGTGTCAAGTTTGTCCACTTGCAATTATATAGAAATTAGAGAATTGTTGCAAAAAATATCTATGGTACTATATGCACAAGAACTTCTTTGGTTACCTAATACGAATGGCGCCTTTTAACACGTCATCAATAAATTAAGGTAACTTACATGATTTGGAAGACTAAATTTCCAAGAAATATCGGATATTTATAAATCTCTTACGCCACATGTAAATTTCAGAGCTCAAAATTTCATTTTCTTCTATTAGATTTAATTGAAAGATTAGTGGAATGAGTCCATCACAACATTGAGGTGATATCCCTAATATTGTGACGTTGATCTCTACCATTATGACTTTGGCAATCGGTGATAATAGGATTTATTGAAATCTCTATTATGCCTGTATTGTCCGTTCTCTAGTAACAACTCAAACTTATTGTTAGTTGCTCTATGAGAGCTTGAGCTAGGAGTATAAGGAATAGAGCATCTGTCTCAATCTAATTAGATATTGACGAATTGGTCAGGCGACGTGAAACAGTGGGTTTTTAAGGAACGAACGTACTATATTTACACTGAAATGTGCCACTCACTTGTCTAATACTACAATAAATTAATGACAAAGGCTACTTATACTCTCAATCGGGTCGGTATCCTTCATTTTGCGCCCTAAATCCAAGTGCCTCATTCGCCAAGCCCTTGTTACGTTACTGTAAATCTATATATATCTCGTCATAATTAAAATGTAAATTGCGCATAAATTCTGTTATATGAACCAATAAAATGTTTTCGTTTATTTATTATTCCATTATTAAAAATTCAACGATAAATTGGAATTTTTTTTAATCAATTAGATTACGTATACAATGCTGCAACATAAATTGTAGTTTTATTTTGATTTATTAATTTATTATCATTACGTAAAGTCTCATCAGAGCATGAAAGCTTAGAAATGATAGCTTGCAGTATAGCGTCATCATTATTTATACGATTTCTTGCTTACATAATCTTTCATACCTTATAATAAATAAATAAATAAATAAATTGATAAATATAAATACCCCAGAAGCCACCACTAGTGACTCGACACATTAAGATTACTTAATGGCGTTACAGGAACTCGAGAGAAACTTGATTTTAGTTGGCAGTCCTGTATAGCGATACTTTTAAATTACGGCTAATGTCTTTAGCTATACCGTTGAGTGGAAGAAGCCGATATCTTCAGTAACAACAGAGCTATGGAGCCTCCTCGTATATTTGGGACATTCACTGTAAAATTTGAAACTATTACGAAGTTATATTGGGAAAAATTATGTTAATAAAATTTTGAAATGAATGAACTTAATTTGATGAAGGAAAATGTGTCCGTTCAAAGGAGGTGTCCGTGCCACAAAAACGATTCCACTCAAAACAAATATTCCCGGAAATTTTTGGGAAGCTCCTATGCATTGTCATTGGTAATCTAAGAATTCTGCACTTTGACAACCGGCGTTTTACTTATGCCAAACCACGGTCTTGACACTAGTAGTAGTGGGGGTAAACTCTTATGTTGTAAGAATTTAGTTACTAAAATTGCCACAAGGAGCGTCATAATCGAGCAGTACAACTGTGTGGGACAGAGACAACAACAAAAAGTTGTTGTTGTCTCCTTCCCGCACAGTCCACTAAAATTATTACTCTCTTCGCTAACTATATTGATCCGTTTTGATGAAATTAATCGTAATTGATATGGATTTATTGAAGTTTAAGAGAATTATAATAACAATAACGTTATGTAATACAGTAGAGCTTCACTAAGACGAACAGTTACATGGAAGCGAACAGTGTCCGTTCAAAAATAGTTCCTAGAAATTTAAGAAAACTGCGCTATGCCTTATCATTCGTCATTAGCAACGTTCTAATTTCGTATGTGCACCTTCTTCCATTAAGATCGATTCGACAGTCTGTGTTTTACTTATTTCGAACTATACGATAAATTTACCGTCGCCATCAAAGTGTTGGTTTTGAGAAATTTTATCGCATCCGGGTTCCTCCAATAGAGTTCAGGGAATTAGAAAACAGACGTCATGGGAGGTGCCTGTTGAAGTAAGCTTTACTGTATATTGAAAATAAAATTGGCAAAAGTATAGTTTGTTTCATTTCAAAAGGACCATAATTTATTTGGCACTCTTATCATTCCACACTCTGGTAATTGATTTAGTACAACATCGTGCCCATATGAGACGCATATTAATCAAACTCAATTCAATATCGATCGTGTTTGGATTTCTACCTGCCCATATATAAGTATAACTACCCTGTGTGGGGAAAATTGAGGTTACATCTCTCATATTGTTTGAAATGAAAATGTTATTTTTTCGCTGACACAATAGAATTTCGTTTTGCTCGCTGAAAATTTGCCGATTTAGAAAGTATGTGACAATTTGTAGAGTAATCCTTTCTACATTGTGATTCCACCTGTGTCTTAAATTACATGTCTCACAATAAAGTGTCAATAATAGTTGATAGAAGTATAATTTTTTATAATTAGGTCTAATTGAGGTACGTTATAATTGGATATAAGAGAAAATCAAGCAATTGCATGAAATTTTCACAACGTCATCAATTTTCCGTCAGTAGAATTGAGTGTAGACAAGCTAAGAGTTGATAAATACTCGATATCAAATGTGCTAGTCGACGATTAATTGTGCATTGTCAGCAACGTGAACTTCTTGAATTAGAATAGATAATTATTTGTTGTAATCTCGAATCTATGTAATACAAAAAAAAAACACAAAACATCATGAGTGTTTCCCGAATAGTAACCGGGGCAGCACTGATGGAGATACATTTGTAAAACTTCCAGACAATTTGAATATAAATACAACAATATTGGCAAATCGGTCAGAAGCTTTTCCTGCGAGCCAGCAGTTTTCTTTTTCCGGTTTATCATATGATATCCATATGAGAATGAAAAAAAAAGCCACAAGGAATAGATCGTATTTCTTTAATTATTTTGATTTGAGTTCGAAAGCTCCATTTAGTTTGCCACTATAAATAGATAAATCGATTATTGATCAGTTACCACTAGTTTTTTTTTTTGTTTTTTTTATTTTTGAAATGTCTCCCACTCAATCTATTTATTTATTGAATAAACGAATATAAATTATTTATCTCTATTGGAGATTCAAGTTGTACGTGTAATTTTTATGGTTTCAATTTTCGATTTGATGAAGATAAATGATGAGTACTGATTGATTAAGTCTCAATTTTGATTGGAGCAAGAACATGAAATGGGAGCAACAACTCTTGACATTCTGTCATGCGTCAATAATTACGATGTAAATACATCAACTAACCATATAAATAGTATAGGATTCGAATAATCTGATAAAGGAAGAACAAAAAAAATTTTATTGTTGATTTCCCTCGTCTACAAAATACGAGGGCCACTTGGAAATAATAATTGACTTATTACAGACAAATTACAAGTGATTGAGGTATACATTGATATTCAATATTCCTCCAGTATCAATGCATTTTTGAAGGCGATCATCCCATAAGCGTAAAGCCTCACGCCTCCCAGCTCCACGTAGGCTCTTTGCTAGATTGAAGCATAACAAAAAATCGAACACTACTTAGCCCGGTGAGTAAAGGTGGATGCTAAATAAGTCGCTGACCTTTTTCATTTTGTTTTTCAAAAAGTTCAAAGTCAGTTCAGCAATACGAATAGAGACTTTGACGACTCCTGTGCTTGTGAAGAAATCGGCGTACATGACACTTGCATAACAAGTTGCCTTATTACCATTGTTTAGATGGAGGCATTTCCAAATTCGCATACTTGCTCAAGTTACGCCGTGAATTCGCATGTAGGCTCCATCGTTACTCATGATTTCAGTTTTTCTAACTATTAATTTTTTTCGTCATCGGTATATTTTTTGTCATCTATTATCATCCTGTGAGCTTGAATCACAGTAGTCTTGCTGGATGATTCTCATCGCTCTTTCACTTTCTGTTTCTCTCGAACAATTATCTTGTCGATCGTCACGCCATTTATTTCAATAAAAAAATACCCCCACTACAAACGAGTCTCTAGTCGATCCAACGTATACATTTTTATGTACATATATGAGAGGGCATGGGCGGAGCTAAGTCTTAGAAACCTCCATACACCGCACTTTACTGTGATAGGCTTAGTGAGGTGCGGTGGACGGAGGACTCTAAGACTCCACCCATACTCTTTCAAATGTGAGTATTCTATAGATATCTCTAATTTTAAAGCGCCGTTGCCATATCTCAATAATTTTAGAGTAGCCCTCGTATAACTGAGTTTTTATTGTTAATAAAACATGTATATATACCTACATTATACATATAGGTAGTTTATTTCAATTTTCATACAACGAACTCTCGAAGTCTGATAAAACACATCCCTCTAATAGAGTTTACGCAACAGGTGCCCCTGGCCATGGTGAATATCATAAATTTCCAAACATTATTTTAAGTAAATTATATTTTTCAATCGCGATAACGTTTGGAGAACCAAAAAAAAAAAACAAAAAACCAACAAACACTTGGATATCTTTGTCTAGAATAAAATCTATTTTGATTATGATTGCATTTTGTTATTTGACTAGTGGCGGTTATTGTCTGATTGTCACAAATACTCAATTATACCTGGTAAGACTGACAGTAAGTTGGAAATGTGATAAAAATAGTAACAACCACCCTCTGTGTTTAATCAACAAGATATATCTATAATATAAACTTTATAGACTCACCAAAACTATAGAATCCATTCTAATGTCTATGCAACTATATTTTTTTTTCATATAATGCTTCCATCCTATAAAATAACGCTAATGTAGGCGTTGATACGTTGCCATGACTATTACAGATCAAGCAGAGGATTATAAATTGAATAATTTATGTAATGTTACTTAACGACTGTATACCGTTCCATTTAAAACATGTTTTTTCGCCCTTTGGATTTTCCAATTATAGTTTGATACTAGTGATAGACATTTTCAATTAGCGAATAGTTGTTGGATGGCTATTGGAGAAGGTTTCCTATATATAGCGATCAACTATATAAATGCTCTAGGAAGATTGAACGAGCAAAATTTTTCGTTGAGTTTTTGATTGAAGTCATCGATCAGTTGTCGATATGTATAGGCTCTACTAGCACCTATACCGATACCATTAATTCAATTGCGTCATTATTTTAGTTACAGAAAAGATTTACAATATGTATTGGTTGGGAAATAAATGATCATTTGTATCTGCGATCTAATTTATTCTATTATTTGATTTTGTTGGTACTTTTTCAAGTGTTGTTGTTGTAAACAAAACCACTCGGCGGGCTCGAATAATTCCAATGTTTGTACATATTGTTATTTGATAAGCAAATGGAAATAAAGTTATAATTGGGAACAAATAGAATGTCGAGCAGATAGAAATTCGATAGCTATAAATATTGAATTAGAATCAAGAACAAATCGATAATAAAAACAAAACTAGGACAGTCTATTTGAGAAATTTGAAATTTTATCACATACTGTATGAAGCTTGAAGATATTTTTTCCCTCTTTCTCCAACAATAAGTTCAATATGTAAAATTTTTATAATATTATGCAGTATGAGAACGTATTGTCAGTTGAATTTCACACTGTACTTCTCTCAAAGTAACATAAGGATTGTTTTTATCTCAAATGTTATTCGTACAAGTCCCATAGCCGTGTCTCAACAACACAAACAACCAACCAACTTCAAACATATGGTAATAGAAAAAAGAGTAAAATCAGGTACTTCAATTAAAGAAAAAATAAAATAATTGCTTTAGAGTGGTCAAGCTTCAAGAGAAGCGTAATGAGTAATTTCTATACATATATCTATACTTATTATACCGACAACATAAAGTTTTAATCTTCCGGGTTGCGTAAAATTGTAGGCTTAGCCTCTACAAATTGAATTATCAGGCAATATATAAGCCCGGATGAAATTTCTTAATACAACACACAACAGTTGATCGCATCGCAGGGAATCACCATAATATACTTTCTACTAAACAACACAGTGTTGCCAAATAAACTAAGCAACTATATAATATATTGGGTGATAAAGGTGATATTAAAAAATATATAATGTGTCAACGTTGTACGAAAATTGTCACGGAACGAGCGTATGGGATTTCATCGATTTACAAAAAAATAATTTCTCTCTCACCAAAGATAATTCTTTTAACTCTTAAATTTCCATAAAAGTTTATTCGACCGTCCTGGTATTAAGAAATTTTCCTCTATATTGAAAAACTAATGGAAAAATGTATAATATTGGAATATTTATCATCTTTCGTTTGCCTTACAATTCCAAGATGTTTGTTTATGGATATTGTGCTGTCGCAACAAATTCCTTTGTGTTTTGTGCGTTCTCGGCCCCAAAGCACCGACAAACGGATGGATACCGCCCCAAACCGCTTATTGCCGGACACTTCCAATCCCTACTCAAGTGGTTTGCGTTACATTAGATGTTGTTATATTACGACTAGGGAAAAAGAAATTCTTACATATAGGTGCGAGGCTGTTGATTGAACTATTTTCGGTAAACTATCTGCGAACATGTTACCTTCTTACGTTACATTAAATTTTGGTATACATTACCGATAATGTAACTTACGTAATGTAACACTTGGAGAATTAGAACAGAGAACAACTTTACGCAGTTTATGGGTTTTTGCGTGTAATTTGGACCGTTATTTATAGGAAATTAGCATTGCAGCTGTATTGAGTTGGAAGTAATTCATGAAAAATTGAATTTATTCATTCCATTCTAACGATGCATCTATCTATCCATCGGAAATTTGCATTTTATCAATTAAAAATTCAAATGAATTGTGAATTGAATTTGAATAATTATTAGATAATAGAATGGTTAATTTTTAGTAAAAAAAAATAGAAAATAACTACCGGCTGTCGCAAAATCGTTGTTTATCTCTATAGTGGACATTTTGATGAAGTATTATGAATTTAAATCGGATACGGAACTCGTACATCAATTAGACAGGCAATGAAACGGAAACTGAAAAGCTCACCCCTATACAGTGACAACACACCAAAATTAATCTAACCAATTAATAATTCTAGGTCCTTCTAAATGTTTCTATATATTTTAATATATAAAACTACACTTCCGCAAACATACACGTGGATATACTCACATAAAAAATTATAGAATCCTACCGTACTAGGTGGAGTACGGAAATAATGATTATACAAAAAAAATTCGTAAAAAAATTGGATAGCCCTCTACTATTTTCCACATCAAATACATAGACGCACTTACTTTATTATTTTTTTTGTGTGGAAATTTCCCAATTCTCTATTTTAAAAATATGTTGGGAAATATCATCTGTTGGAGAAAGGTCAATAATCTGTAGCTGTACATTCTAACCTAAGTTTTTCTTCTCTCCAAGATCTCCGACCTAATCCAAAAAAAAATCTATCAACTGATAAGAGCATCATATTATTCTATTATCATAGAAATAGATCTCCAAATTATCACATATCAATAATTTCTGAATTGATTACCATAAGAAAGAAAGATTCCCCTGGCGCATCCACCATTGTTGCTGCGATTTTTTTTTTTTTAAATAAAAAGTTTACCTGCTTATTATTGTTAATGTTAAAATGAATTTAAATATGTGACACACTTGATTATAAATTAGTTTGATTTGTATTTGAGAATAATATAGACCAGGGTTTGTTAAACTTTTTGATGTGGGGGATTCCACAATATTTTGTGTACGACCGCCATTAGCTTTGTAGGATTAATACGAATTTTTGGCGATCGCTGTTGCACATGTCACGACTCACAGTTCAAGCAACTCCGATATAAGACTATAATTATCTCGTATTATCGTTTCTTTATGCTTTATATTATGTAGTACAGGATTCGCACACAGTTGGAGTTTCCGAACGAAACCGAAACTTATGCAGTAGTGCATCAATTTGTCAAAAATGCAAGAATTTGTTTTATAATTTCCAATAAAAGAATGTCTTGATAAGAGGAGGCAATTAATATTTTAACGTTTTGTTTATAAACAATTTGTTTCGTTAGGAAGCTAGATGAGGATATAATCGTCCTTATACCGGATCTTAGACTGTATTATTATACTATTATTCAATATTAATTAATAACGATTGGGATTTGCTCGTTTGCAATTTATACCTACATATAGTGCTGTTGTATAATTCCATAATAGTTATGCATATATGAATTTCAATTTCCTATCATTGGATACAGAGATAATTTAATTGGAATGGTTTCTAATTAAGATTATTTTTTCCGTCATATAATATTCGATCCTTCTTCAATTCTATTATGATTGCAATTGCAATTCTAATACAAAAAAACGTGCATCTATGAATCTAATATTTCTTATAATTAAATATTTCACTGTAAGTTGAACATGGTGTGCGACTAATCGTTGATTAAATTTGCCAGTTCTATTTCAAAAAAAACTGACGGCGAAAATACCAAAATTTGCATTTATATGAAATGCTTAACAGACTTTCTTATTTCAGCGATAGCTTCAATCTAAAAGATTTGTAAAAGTTAACGAGGTTATTGTTTTTTTTTTGTTTGTGTGTACATAATAATTATTATCAATCGATCATCAATTGATGGTAATTTATCAATTTTCTTTCCAGATACTATCAAATATTATTTGATTCTCTACTAACTCAAATACACGGAATTTCAAATTACTAACAAATCAAATTAAATGGTGTCAAATTTGATTATATAAATTATAACGAAAAGGGGATGTAGATAGGGGTGGCGCTGTCGTGGCGCAGGTCGGCTCTACGATGCCGGCCCGGGCATAATGTACCCCATGGTGCAGCAACAGCAACAACAACCATCTACTCGACAACAACAACAACAACAACAACAACAATCTCAACAGCCCCAACAACAGGAAAACCATCAAGGCGAAGAAGAGACAGGCGTTTCGAAACAGCATCGTACACACCGACGACCGTTATATCGGCGACTCTTCAATTACGTACGTGAAGCGTGGACAGGAGTTAAATTTGCCTTAGGTAAACAACAACGTTTGCATTTACCTCAAGTAAATTCATTATAGCCGTATATAAACCGGATACATGTTTTATGCCACAGCGTCAAATTAACATTGATTTGTACATATAGGGTTTGTATTAATTGTTTAGTTAGAAAGGGTGGAATTTCTGGAACTCTCTAAAATATAATTTATGGAAATATTTTCCACCTGGCGGGCGTCATTACTACAGTAATTTGCATGGATCTTGGATCAAAATAATTGCGCACCTAATAGAAAACTCAATGTTATGTTGTTATGATTTAAGGTTTCAAATTTCATAAATTACAATGTTAATTTTATTATAAATATATAAATTGTTATAAAACGAAATTGTGGAATATCGAATTTACATTTTTCAAAATTTATAAATATACTTCACCTACCTTCGAATAAATTTCCACACTATAATTGCTTCGATGACGGAGGTCATGACATTCTATCAAGCACAATTGCTCCAATTTTCGACCGTCGTATTGTCGATAAAATGCAAATTTTCCATTTCCAACAAATTTGATTTCCGAATATTATTTATTGGCAATTGCAATTGCAAAACTATAATGGATGGAGAAAAAGGGTATTTTGAGAAGACCCCAAATATTATAAAAGGTCAGGATTAGCTAAACAGCTTATCAACTTGTAATAATATTGAAGGTATAAATGGCGAATATCAAACATGTACGTCATAGTGAATTTCCACCAATAAGCCGGGCTAATAGTTAATCTCTCCCACCGTTTTCTCTATTCTATAATTCATCGCGTTACGAACGACGGTCAAATCTCTCCCATTTCTCATACTTTATTCAACATATCAAGTGTGTATCTTTTCAACACGATGAAGCTGTTGAATTTCTTGTGGGGTATATTCTCAGTGCTTCTATTAAATAAATGTCACTCTCTCTCTATTGTCTCTATATAAATATGAAATATTCAGTTGTCACTAACACATCTTGCTATTGTCCTGCTATATATATATTGTTAAAGTTTATAAATTGAGATTGTTCACTTTTCCCTTCCTTCCTGTATAAACCGCCCATCTCTAGCTATAGAGAAATATTATTATTGTTATTATATTGCAGATTCAGAGCTTGAAGACTTGGAAACACCGCCACGCTACCGACCGGACAGTTTAGAAGCATTGTGTAAAGCTACCCGTTTCACAGAAGCTGAAATCAAACGGATTTATCGTGGCTTTAAAGCTGAATGTCCTACAGGCGTTGTTAAAGAAGACACTTTCAAAATGATTTATTCGCAATTTTTTCCACAAGGCGGTAAGTCGATAGTTTAATCTTAATCTAATCGATAATATATTCCAATATTCAACTGGATTTGTTCAAATTGATGAGACCCATGCACAAGTGATTTCAAACTTATTGTTCGAAAAAATAATGATGGCGATAATGAATCGACTACAAAAATTTCAGTACAATAAATAAATGGATAATTCGGAAACGAATGTTTGCGTACAAACATCCGTATATACGGTTTAATTGGGAACAAAACACACTTCAATTAAAGATAAATAAACAATTGATTTTGCATCAATGATTTTGTTTATTTATACATAAGTCAACTGTTTATTAACATGTGATATT
>JAZBGX010000046.1:0-36561 GCA_037414775.1 Zonitis immaculata
ATATATACATAGTGTACGCTATAAATATTTCATATTCCAACCAGAAAGTTATTTACATTTGTTTCCTATGAAAGGTTTTCTCTCTCTCTCATTCATTTCAAATTTATATAATCTTAAAAAAAAGATCATCTTCGAAACATCTTATTTTTGTTGCACCGAACTTTTATCAAAATTCTAATAAACTCATTTTTCGGTATACTTCGAAATAGTGTTAAATTATTTTGTTTCTTTTAACTTTTTATAATGCAATTTATTTTAAAAACGAAATCATTTACATGCCTGAGCAGAACTTATATCTTTAATATAAGTTGAATACAAGAATAACTTTGTGTATTATTGCGTGAAATAAGCGCATAATATATGTATACATATATAAAATAATAATAATATAAAAAAAAGGAATCCTACGTTCAACTACATCGTATTAGACATTCCATCACATAGAGTTGCGTATATTCGCCTTAAGACCTTAGGGAAATTTGTATAGACAATCTACTAGACAACTGAGTTCACTGTCTATTGAAATCACGAATTCTCATGAATTTTCCATGAAGGGAAATTATATAAATAACACATGCTTCATTTATTATCAAACGAACTCTTGTCGAAACAAATTTATTCTACTAGTACTTTCGGGAATATAAGTTCACAAAGAAAAAAAGCAAAAGGAACATATATTTTTTATATATTTGTGTTTGTGTAGTGTAATTCTCCTCATCAAATAGATTTGAAATCCTCTAGATACCAATCTTTGTCATCGCTCTAGTAGAGCTTATTGATTGATCGCGAAAGCGATGAAAACCACAAAACTATCAATTAATTAATTAATGGATGTTAATGATAAATTTTATAAAATTCTCATAAGGATTTTTAATGTAAAACGGTAGCTTATTCATATGGTATAAGTTTGTTTTGTACTCATCAAAATGCATGTTGAACAGATTGTTTGGTTAACTTTCTAGATTTGTTAGCTGTTCAAATTGGGGCTTTTTTTATTTATTTACATTTTTTAAATTTTAATATCTAGAATTTTAATGAAATGAATTAAATAGTTTTGTTTTCTTTTTCTTTTCAAGAATGTTCTTTATATTCAATTTTTAATAACATATCATATATCGTGTCGTTTTGAATAAATTGATAGTGGAGAAATCTAAAATTCATAAATTCATTTCGATTTGAAATTCCTTTGTTATTTTTCCCCCAATATTATTCATATGAAAATATTGGGCAGATTGAGTTCCCCGTGCGTCTATTGATAGTATCTGCATCTTTGATATACAATATAAGTACAATATTATTTATATATTTAGCTATATTCTCTCTATATATGTATAATGTATATGGAGAAAGAATATACCTAAATAATGATGAAATCATATAGATGCGCTAACTTATTGACTCGTGGCCCGAATAAAAATAGCTCTATTATCTTAAAAAAATGGCAGACATAGTTTGAATAATCTACTAACACCCAACGGGAGTTTCACACAAACACCTGAATAAATTCCTAACATGCCATATTCGAAAAAAATTTTATATAAATTTCTCTCACACAAAAATATGGTACTCTCTATTATATTACGATTCTTCCCAAATATTCAAAGCAATTTTGTTAAATGTCAATTGATCGTTCTGAAAATCTCAGTCGACAAAAATACGTCAAAATTAATTCTTAATTATAATATATCTGCTATTATTGAATTATGATTTTCTAATATCAAAGATTTAATTATGATTTATTTTATTTAATTAGTGTGAGTTTATGAAAAACTTACAATACACAAAAAATCTGCCGTTTTCTAATTTGACAATATCAAAATTGACTCTGTTAATATGTTGTTTCTACTAAGAATTCTGGCGACACACAAAATATGTAAATTAAGATTTGTTTTTAGCGTACCAAATAACTTACGTTGACAAGACAAAGATTTTCAGACGATCGTGTTAAGAATATAAATATGTAGGTATTTTTAAATTTTTACATCAGTTAACACAATCGGCATTTCCACAACATTATTTCCTAAATTGTTGTTTTTCAGCTAGTTAACAATGAAAAGAATGAATTACATTACACTTTTTATAACCAGTTCAAAATACATTATTATAAAAATTCATGGAACAGCTTTTAAATTATTATGGTGGAAATTTCTCGAAAAAAAATTTAAACTAGAAAAATAGTTGTGCTGTTTTTTGTGGATGTAAAATTCTCAATAAAAGAACAAAGAGTTAATATTGGCTGGAAAATCAATAATCCTGTTGATAAATGCCAGTTTTCAAATTGAATTTTAATCATTTTTATCTAGTTTTTCTTTGTTTTCCAGTCGTTAGTACGACATTTATGTAATTATGTGATCGATTAAGGTCAAGTAATTGATAGTTGATTGGTTCGATTCAATCGCATTTGAAATTGTTTTACTCATTTTCTTGTATAAGTCAGTGGCGAGATAAACTCATTAATCACACAAAATCTGAGGGAAACTTTCCCAAAAGTTTTCATAGTATCTGTAAGCGTCATGTTTTTTCTTACTGTTTCGTCAATGTCAATTTTCTTTTGATTTTTCTTGATAATTATTTTATTTATATAAAAGTTTTCCTTTTTTTTCTTTATTGATTCATTCTCTCCAAACTGGTAAATACATATGTATTGATTGGTCATCATTAAATTAGGTATAATTGATCAAGTTTTATATAGAATATCGAAATCAAGAGGTCTACACTAAAACTCAGATTATAACACTTCAACCCAAACAATAATATTGCATCCTCATTTGTCTCTTTACCACTATAAAATATACGAGATATTGATTATGTATGGGACTGATATCATATCTCTTGAATGAACTGAGAGAGCAAATTGATATTTGTTGATTCTATTTGGCTATATTATCAGTACGCAGTTTTCAATTTCTTACACTGTACTTATCAAGGTCTTGAGACATTTTGATTACTCTTTTAAATGGTAACTTATAATAGCGTGTAATACATTTTTGGCAACCTAATTTTTTTCCTTTATACAACCATATAATTAATGACCCATGTCACAAATAACCGAGAAAATTAAGTTCAATGCTTGAAGAGCAATAAGAACAATAATTATAGTAGCAAGTGAAATAAATTGATATCCATTCTTAGGTAACAAGGTTTAATATTATATGTAAATTCATTTTAAGCATGACTTTGGTCATCGGTTAGATGGCTCCATAGAAAAAAAGAATATTAGGTTTCCAAAAATATATAACATGCTACAAGTTGCTATTCAAACTTGAACTTGATAAGTACAATGAAAAAAATTGAAAACTTAGTGCTAATGTTGGTCTAATATAGAGAAATACAATTACAAAATATCAATTATGTATCTCAACTCATTCATAAAACATGATATCGGTTCCATACATAATGAACATTCTTATACATTCATACATGTATTTAAATTTGGTGGATCAGATTGCAAAAAAATGGAATCATCCAGTAGATGTTGAGATATAACTGTCTGATATTATATAATGATTTTATTTATTCGTAATATTGAATTATATTCAAAAATTTCGCAAATTACAATGGACATATAATAATGGTAATCTCCCGGCGCATCCACCATAAATAGTCAACGCGTACAATGCATGTTCTTTTTATACATTAACAACAATATAGACGCTATTCTGGTGAGTTATTCGATTATTGTCAAACATAATCATCATAATTAATTTATAAGCCATTAGAAATGAATTTTAATTGAATCATTATTAATGAATATTGACAAAGTTACCAGCTCTGGCGACGTCTAATGTTCGTAACCACAGTGAACAACTATATTTTTTTTTCTTCTTATCGAATATAAATTAGTTTTGTTAAAGTGTTATTTAGGTGAAAATAAACAATTTATTTTGTTTATCAACACAAAGACTGTAAGAGAAACACCGTTATTTAAGCAGATCCTGAAGTGTGAGACATTTATAGTGCTGAAACCCCTGAAACCTTTTCAAAGGCCTTAGGCATTACTAGATGGTATTGTGTAGTTCTTAAGCCTCATTTTCAGAGACGTTAACGTTCCTATATATAAAATGTGTTCACACCACTTATACCGTTAATTCCGGTTCTTAGTGAACAATAAGTACTGATAATAATCGAGTTAAAATTTCAAAAATATAAATTTCTATAAAAAAATGAATAGTGGTTCAATTAGTGAGGAAATATTGGACGACGCTTTCTTTTCTCAAGTCAAGTTAAATAAATTAGTTTTAGGGTTTTAATAAGCGAACCAGCGCGTTCATCCTAAATTCCTAAAAACCTAATTCCTTACCGTCGGAGCGTAGGTTAGAGGTTGATGTTTATCACTTTGCTCATTGTGCATGTGTTTGCTTGACGGGAACAATCAATTACTCAAACGTGCATTCGTCGTGTTTAAACAAGCTCCTTCTAACCACCCTACACTTACTATAATCGTTCTCTCTCTCTCTCTCTCTCCCTGTCTTCCTCTTACGTTTCTTGTCTAGTATACTATCCCTGCACATTATATAAATGTTGTGAACAAATGAAATGTGAAACAATTAATAAAGGCATCATAACAAATACTGTTGAGACATGTTTCATTCGATCAAATCGATTACTTTTTTATTCGATCAACCTCCAATGATTCATGAAATGTATAACAAAGATATTGAAAACAAAAATTTTAATCACGAGCTAGAAAAAACAACTGACAACAGATCAAAAACTGATTAGAGAAGTAAAACTTTTTTCATTATTATCAGTAAATTGAGATTTGAAGAGAAATTTAACTATATGATTGTCTGTTCGATTTTTGATTATCGGAATTATTAATATCTATAAAAAAATATATAATGAAAGTACTTATATTTCATGAATTATTATTTCAAAATTTTAAATCTCTATTTTAATTTTATATTACCGATACAAGAAACTGACCTACTATAATCAGATATTAATCATTTGCATTGCTAACTGAATATTAAATAAATTCGCCGTATTATGAATCCACTGTCGTAATATTATATCAATATTAAAATTTCCATTAAAATTGGATATTTCAACTTATTGTTGGAATTTCATGAATGTATAATTTTTTTATTTTTATTGCAATTACCTTTTTTTTCATTATACATCGATACAAATATTGGAGATAAGAAAAACATAATTTTTTAATTAATATTGAATTTAACTCATGCATACCTGGATGTATACCTAAACTTGATTATAATATTTAAAGCATTTTTGTTAAATAGGGATGCAGATTCGATTTGGCCTCATTAATAACAATTGGTTAGCGATTATTCAAAGTTATATTCATAAAATAGTTCAGTAATAATAAATGTTCAAGTCTCTATTAAATTTCAATTTTTTCTTCTTCTTAGTTTATGATGTTACATATTTATAACAAATATATATTCTATTATTTTTTCAACAAGAAAATTTATTGCTACATCGATCGAACTAGTAGGCAATCATTTCTCTCGTAATATGGGTAAGAGAGAGAGAGAGTGGGGGGAGGGGGGGAGAGAGAGAGAGAGAGAGAGAGAGAGGAACTGTTGCGTTAGATATAATTTAAACATTCAATTTGCTGACAGGATATTGTACTTGTGAAATACTATAATATATACAGTGTGCGCTTCAATCAAGATGGACAATGGCTAAAACAACTCCACATATTATACTGATAAAATGTAGCTTCCAACATTCACTATGAGATCAACCAAAGATCATTTGAGCATTGCAACGCCGTCTGTATAAAAGTATAAATACGAATGTGATTGTCTGTTTCTGTGTGTTTTTGTTTGTGTGTACGTGTATGTGTCAATAGTACAGTCCTATGAAGGACTCTCACATTGCCGTTGCTGTAACAACGATTTTGTAAGCTAAGTGGTCAAACAGATCTTTATATTTAAGTGGTAGTCTATTTACTTTAGAATCATAGTTATGAATCTCGTACTGCCAAGCTTAAGAACATCACATATTTTAGAATTAACGTGTTCTATAAGCAGGATATAACACCCAGTATATGTATAGTAGGTATATGTATATGGCGCAATGCGCGTGGTCACTTTACTCCTACCGCACCTTTTAAAGGAATCGACATTCAACATTACATGCTCTAATTTTCGATTATTAAAATCAACCACTATGCAAGTTAAATACACCATGAAACCCAAATTATTATTCCAACGACTTATATTTGTTTGCATTCATTCAATAAATTTATATGACTGAATATTTTCCATATTTCCAATTTTTAAAGACAATGACATGGAAAGTTCGATTTTGACTGGGTCATAACAGCGAATGCGGATTTAGCCAACTTATCGTATTGTTATCTTAGATAAATGTTAGCTTTTAGTCATTCTGTTCAACGTCAACCATAATAAATAGTTTGCTATTTAAGTAATAACGATAATAACTCGAAGAATCAGGCTTTCTTTTATTACTTCATTATAATTGGCAAATTGTTACAACAACTGCGAATGCTCTTCTTTATAACAGCCTCCATTATTTTCCATATACATAGATGACTAGAATCTGACCATTTCAATTTTCGATTGATAAAGTCGCCATTTGCTGTTGCAATTGTAAATTGCTTATGAAGACGTTGTTGATTTTTGAGACTACGAACTGTGGTTGAATATTATAGACACCGTTGATAATGCATGCAACTAGTTGCAAATAGGCGATATTATTTGGGAAATAATTTTTCGTAAATTAATCTTAACGTAAGAGTATGAAAATGTGAAAATATCCCATTTAATGAATCATTCATATTTGATTTTTTTTTTTTTTTTTGAAAACTGTAACAATTTTATAACGGCTATTTAATTTAGTAGTGTGTTTATAAGTAATCAATAGTCTATATCTATAATTTAACCGAGAACTGGCAAGAAATTTCAAAAACTGTATTTAAAGCAAAAAATGCGTTAAGCAATGGTTGTCTTAACATATCCATTTTAATGAGAGACATGCTGCTTTTTCAAATCGGAAATAAATATATAAATCGGTGTGTTTGCTAAAGAAATAGTAGCTTCAAACTTAATTCAACATCAGTCGATGACGGTTACTAAACACTCTAAATTTCGATCTTTGCTACTGGTGTTAAAATTTTGCAGAGACTTATTCGTTTTATTTATTTATAATTCAACCGTCAAACTGTTGTTATAAAACATAAATATCTGGTTTTAGTCATAAATCCTTTATCCATCATATAAATAACTTTTACCAAATTTAATTCAACCACATTCAATTATCATAGCAAATTCTAGTCACAATAGTAATTGTGATCGCGACCTCATTAATTATTTATCATGTATTTATTTTACATGTAGCATCCAGGTACTAAACTTTTATCAAATCACAACACACTATTATGAAAATAACCTAGTTGCACTTCAAATACCTATTTTTAATTGTCGTCTCTACTGTTATATTAATGAGGATACATTTTATTAGGCTCACAATCCAGTTGTAGCTTAGAATCGCACCGAATATCGAGCATCGGTTTAGTATTATTGGGAATTACAAGAATTTTGTGGTTTAATCCATGAAAACATAAAATCTATAACTAGATATATCGATAACTACAAACTCGATATTTGTTTGGTCAGTTGAAATTGATACGACAAAACGTCCTTGAGAGAGCCCTTAATCATGGAGTTATTGGTAAATAATTTAAATCCCACTGTTGGTTAAATATCACCATAATATAATACACAAATTGTGATAGATGGATCTCTGTAGAGTCGTGAGTATGGTTCAAATTTTCTAAATAATGACGTTCATACGACATTGTAATATTTATTCATTTATCCATATACTATACTACCTATAAAAGATCGAATATGTCATAACAAGATATTTTAACAATAGTAAGAAACAATTTTTTTTCGAACAAATTCGAATTTTGTTTCAACTTCTAAATAAAAAATATTACTTTGTATTCGATTCCGTATACCAGTATATATGAATTCTGACAAATTGTATAAATATATTGGATGATTTCAAATAGGTAATGAAATGGAAGTTATCGAAATTCCATTATAATGAATAAAATCAAATTACAGGTTGCTATAGTGTACGTGAAATGAATATAACATAAAAAATATATAAGATATAGGAACAGACGCAAACCCCTAGGTATTTTACTTTGAGATCACTCTAATGAGAAATATTATCTGCACGCTCCCTTCACTTTCAAGCTAATACAATAAATATCGCATCTGAATTCAATTTCGAATTTTATTAAATTTTGTTTTATAATAGAAAAAAAAATCATAATGATTTGATAAAGATTCGTTTCAGATTTCTTTTGTTATTAATAATTAATCATTTAGAATACCATTAACAAATTATCTGTGAATCACGAGCAAAATAATAAGTTCTCTATTTGATGTTGGAACATATTTAAATAGAAGAAGTTGTATTGTTTGGCAACAATATTAGAGACGTCCGTCTCTACTACCAAATTCATAGCTATATTACAGTCGTATAATACTCGGCTTTTTTTTGATAGTCGTAACGATGCTCACAACAGCTTTATTGATCCATAATGTATCAGGTGTTCCATATGATTGTGCACATAATTTCTTTTGATACTTCTAATCATTGAAAATATCTACGTAAATGTATTTATATATACCGATAAAATAATTAGTTATTCTTTTTTTTCAGGAAAAAAAAAAGAAAAACAATTTTTTTTTCCCTAACAATCCATTATAGGTTTTTTTTTTGATGATATTTGAAGATATCCAATAAGCAATGATGAGATAAAATAATGATGGCACATTCTAGAGCTAGTATTTCAAGAGTAATTGAATAGCGCAATTAGGTTCTCGCTATTCTATTCTCTTTCTTTCGCCCATTTTTCTTTTTTAAGACGTTGTCTATATTGGCTTATTGTTTATAATACAATTTTTATTTCTAAGCAGACTATTAGTTCAACCTAATTTTGAAGAAACTTTTTTTTTTTCATTTGTATTCCGAATCCACTTACAATATATTTTCTTAATATATATACTTATATAACATATATAATCCAAAAAATTAAAAAAAAAAACACGAACGACTTTTGTTTCATAACTCATAACTATTCGATTTTTAGGTCTTAATTCCAAATTGTCGAGAAATAATTTAAAATAATTTAGAATCGATTGAAAAACAAAACTATATCACCATTACGAATGCAAATAGGTAAACTAAAAATGCTTGGAGGTGAATTAATCGAAATTGAATCAAATTGAACTGTTAATATAAACCTTTCAGAACTACAATGTTCAGTAAATAACATTAGAATTTATTAATAGTGCAGTTGAAATTTTGTTGTTGTATCCGCATACATATTCATAGGATATATAATTTTTGAAATATTCATATTTACAATAGCCTAGACATTTTCCATTAAATTAAAACAATTTTCTACATTATTGCGGGCTCAACATAGGATAGCTTTGGTAACTTTAAACTCATATTAATTGAATATGTCATTATGTTTGAAAGTAGAAGAATCTTACTGAAGTAGTTTAAAATTAATTTTTAAATAAATATGAATATACCTATGTAGAATCAAGAAACAGATCGATTTGTACAATGTAATAAAATCGAATCAAAGTTGTGTCTTGGGATTTTTGAGTGAAATTGTTTTTCTAGATATTTTTTCCGTTACTTGGTGATATCGATAAAAATGTTGTTCAGAAGCTATAATCAAAAAATTTTACAAGAAAATCGATATTAATATAATTGCAATTTAAATTTTCTGTTTAATAAGTAACGCATCGTAAACAAATTATGATCATTATTTCATTTAATTAGTATGTGATACTAACGGATGGTTGAACAGTATTGCAAGCATTGCTATAACAAGCAACTGATACAGATACTCCATGTAGAATCTCCCTTTATGGCCGATTTTAGAGACCGGCTGTGTTCCACCTCCGCTAAACATTGTTCAAAATTTTTTAAGTAACTCTATTAATCAACAGAAATCTAAATTTGTACGTTATAATCATGTTATGTTGGTAATATTTTAAATATTTCAAACCAAACGAATGATGAATAAATGAATAATTCATAGAGCTCTCTAATTAGGTACTTCCCTCATCGAACAAGGCCGTTGATAATAACTAATAACAGAAACAACGCGTTCAAGTTACCTCTAATTATAAACACAAAAGGGCGCATTTTGAACGCGAAAAGTTGTAAAATAAAACAATACTTCTCTTGAATCTTATATAAAAAACCATTGTATTTATCGAAATTATCTCCTTGCAATGCTCTATTTTTGTTTCATTTTCATATAATTAAAATCTATAAAATGTCTTTTTTTATGTATTATATAATATATCCCTTTCCACAAACAACAACAAAAACAACGATAAAAATAACGTTCCATACAAAAAATAATATCTCAGTCAAACTGGAAATCTTACATTTGGGGAAAAACTACAAAAGTAAAATACCTCGAGAAAATGTGAGTTTTACTTAATATATGACTATAGGCTCTTTTCCTTGAGGACTCTATGGAATCATCTTTTATTCTAAGATGATATTACTGTTACTATTTATTACCTTATATTAGTTTCTGTTCATTTTCCGTTGAGCTCCAATAAAATATGTAGGTATATGAAAAAAACGAACCAATCGAGATTCATCTATAAGTACTGTCAAATAAATAATTCGCTTGTCATTCTTTCTTTTTTTCTCGTGAACAATTTTCAAGGATTTATTTTATTCCGAACAAATTGATGAGATTATATGAATATTGTCAACAACATTTTGAATGAGGAATTTCAAAAATAAAAATCGGATAATTTTTGATGAGAACTCGTTCGTTTATTGATTCTAATCGAAAATTCAGTTGGCAAAACGCTAACACAAGCTCCATTTAACTGATTGGAGAGTTTTGTTAAATAAAAGAGCCACTTTGTTGAATCATTTCATTGCAAAGAAGTGACTTATGAACTCATTACTTTTTAATGGAATAAATATTTATTCATTTAAATTTGTCTAGTAAGTTGTAAAATGTTCCAAGCCGTTTTACATGTTCAATATTTTGAATTGAATTGGTCTTTTATCTGATAGTATGTTTATAAAAAGATTTTTTTTTAAAAAAAATTTGTAAAAGCAATTCCTAACATTGACATTTATTAATTACATTATAATTTATTTTTTACTAATCTGAAAAGCATAGGTGCCAATTTATAACGCATTGTTGGCTCTCAACATGATTTTAGTTAGTCGACTTTAGAGAAAACAAAATAGCATGGGAATAAGTTTCTAAAATATCACTACTAAATATATTAACATGTCAAAAACATATACTCGACGAAATAGTTATAAATAATTTTCCAACAATCAAGTAGAAAACAACTTAACAAACAACCTCACCTAAACTGAGAGTTATTCAGACCGTCAGCTCTTAGATAGAATAATATCTATAATAGTGCAATAGAATAAGTCAGAAAACTCGAAGAGAACCATCCAATAGTTCTTTTAAAGTTTGAAATTGTACCGGCACTTTTAAATTATATAACATATTTGAACACAATCTAAATAAATACAGCAAAATCGTTTATAATTGTTCGTTCAACAATGTTCGAGTATTGATAATGATCGCCCAAATTTCACTGATTGTGAACTCCATCTACTTATCAACTATTTGATAATATCTATACGCTTAGATGCGTTTATATTTGCAATTACGCACTATTTTATTTTAGTATATATGTATAACGTTGAACGTGGCTGGAGCAGTATTTGAGTTAAATACTTTGGTAAAAATTTTCTCTAAAAGCGTCTCTACGCTATCGAAATGTTTTCTTTTTATAATAATAGACGGAGAGATCTTGAACTGTATTGATTGTTTTGCTGATTGGATGTGAGTTTCATCCGGTCATTCTCACTTCCCTTCCAAGCGAATTAAAATAGCACTTGAGGATTTGAAAAATCTCCAAAGTTGTATTTTTAAATCATAACTATAATAAGATTTGATTATTATTCAGGATGATGATCAATTATTTGTCAATCAATATTATTTTATAGTTAATTATTCAACAATAATTAACGTAAAATATATTGTTGTTGAAGCATATCCATACACATATATGTATATTATTCTATATGTATATGTATAGTTCTATGGAAATTAAGGCAAACAAGTCAGTTTGCAGAACCACAATTCCACGCACTTTGCATAATAATTAGCGATATCTCTCTTGTTGGTTCTATCCATAAAGAACAAAACATGCTTATAGAAACGTATTTCTATCTGTTAAGCATCTGAATCTAGTGTTAAGACAGGTATCAACACTGAGTTCATTCAAAATATCGGAAAAGTTAATTATTATATAAAAAAAGACCTATCAAATTACTCAAATATTGAATCCAATTTACTCATAAAAAATTTAACATATTAAGATAATTAGTGTTATTTTTCATTTTTAATAGACTAATAGATTGTAATCTGTCCCAAAAATGGAGGGATCTTTGTTATTGATAATGTCCCAGCTTACGTAAACTTTATAAGCCAGAAGGCCATTTCCTACCTGGTCAAGCACAACAAATAGGGATAGACGTTTATCATAATAACAAATATTTATCTTACACCCTCGGTTAACAGTTGAACCATGATAAAACTAACAACCGTGTATGAAATTAATGTGACATCCAACAACAAAAACATTATTTCAAAAATGTACTAAAATGTCAATATTTTTCAAAAAACTCAAAATATCTCAAGAAAGGTTAGTTTAAAACATAGATAATGTCATACAAAAAAGTATTCTTATCAGATTTTTTAGTAGAATCTGAAGAGACAGTTGATAGGAACTTCTGTAATAACCGGGAGCGATATGAAACCAATAATATTTGAGATGAAAAAATCGCTGTCCAAAATCCTTAACTGCAAGGTTTCAGAAAATTTTATAGATGGTACGCTCATAAGCACCTAACAAACTAGTTGCGTGAAAGACCCTGTATACATACAGTGTGTTCATTATGTATGGTACCGATGTTATATCTCTTGAATGGACTGTGATAAAGAATTTATTGTTGGTAGTTGTATTTGGATATTCTAAACGATCATTCAAACGTAGTTTTCAATTTTAAAGGTAACGTGCCATCTTGATTACTTTTTCAAATGGCATGAGGTAAATTTTTGGAAACCTAAATTTTTTCTCTATACTATCATATAAGCTAATGATTCAGGTCATACTACAAATAACCGAGAAAATAGTGTCTATCACTGGAAGAACAATGAGAACAATAATTATTGAGGTGAGTGAAATAAATTGAAAATATTTATTCTTTTTTATGAATAAGATGTTCAACGTGCTTTCCATCTACTTTCTGATAAAAATACAGCTGTCGTTTATTTATAAAACTTCTAAGGTAATTGGATTTAATGGACATTTGGATTATAAGCGTATTCGATTATTATTAAACCTCATTACTTAAGAAATTTTGTCCATCGGCTCTATTTCAACCAAAAAGTGGATAGAAAGCACTTTGAACATCTTTCTCCTAAAAAATAATAATAAAATGGAAATAAATAATTATTGTAGTATGACTTGGATCATTAGATTATATGGCTGTATAGAGAAAAAAAATTAGGTTTCCATATCACATACTATAGGTTGGTATTTAAAAAAGTCATCCTGATGGCGTGTGGCCTTGAAAAGTATAGCGTAAAAAACATTGGAAACCACGTATTAATGTTCCTTCAAAATAGCCAAACACAACTACCAAAAATTAATTCTCTATCACAGTTCATTCAGGAGATATAACATCGGTTTCATACATAATAAACACACTGTATGTATGATATATTGAATCATGTTTTTTTTTTTTTCATTTATTCTAAATACAATGATACAATATAACTTCAAGATTCAATAAACCGTCCTCGCATAACGATGTATATCACGGTACTTCTCGTAGTTGGCGGGGATTTTGTGAGCATAGATCCGTAGCTTGTTTCATCCACCTTATTCTAATGATTTTAACCATACAAGTATCAAATTTGATTACGTATGAAGTAAGCTATGGCCATACGCGTTCTTCAATGCACCATATGCACCGCCAACTGCGAGGAGAATTAGCGTGATACACTCGTTATACCTAATGCAGTTTTGAATAATATTATAAGTACGAAACATACTGTATAGATAGGTAGAATTATATTAAAATAAAATGATGATGATGTTCTCAGTAAATTTTTAGTGATCTTGTAAATTTTGGAGCATTTCAAAATTGAATGAAACAAATATAGATTAGCAATGTTGTCTGAATTGAATTCAGAGTCCTGTTATGTTACCACAGTTAAAAGCACTAGGAACGCCTTTCACGTGTCGAATTAAATGGGCCCGACAAGGTCTAACAGTAAGTTCGAATAATCATGACAGCCGCATAGATGAATACAATAGAAAGACGCCAAATCCACGTTTATTAATGATCCAATACTGACGGAAACCTTCAAGATTGTCTCATAATCTCATAAATAACGATATATTATCGCTATATTTAAAGATATTCAATGAAATCGAAATTTATTTAATATTAAATAAAATTTTAAAAGATATGGCAATACTTCTTAGAACAAAGTTGAACTGTTGATCATCATCTATTTTTTTCAGATAGATGCTCAATCAATTCTACTTCCAATTTCACTGAAAATGACATCAACTTTGGTTTTTTAAATAGAACATCATGTAGATTTTTGGGTACTTTATTATATTCTCTTCAAAAAGCTTTTTGGTATTATATGCCTACAAACAATGGTTATTGATTAATTAAATTAAATAAAAGTGGAATTTAGAGAGAACAGAGCAATTTTATTTATATTAATGTAAATCTAGCAACCGACTGAAATTAATTTATAATGGATAAGTATTGGTCATAAATAATTGACAAATATCTCAATCACCATTGATTTAAGGCAGATAATACTACTGGGCTTTTTTTAAAGAGAATATAACAATGTATCGGAAAATATTATAATAAAATATACAGGTTATTCTATTTAAAAAACTAAATTTGATGTCACTTCCGGCAAAATCGGAAATAGTATTGATTGAGTATATATCTTAATAAATAGATGCTGATAAACAGTTTAACTTTGTTTTGAGACGTATTGCAATATTTTTATAAATAACGAAGTTATGGCTCGAGCCGTTTTTTGTAATACAGCCTGTATATATTATTATTCAACAATAAATTAAATTTTTCCTAATCTAATAAAGACTGCTTTTAAATGTATTCGAGCTTCAATATGCTCTCCTAATTGAATATTAGAAAATTTGTCTTACAATTAATTAGTTTACTACAAATTTAGAGCACCCATTTCCATCCCAATTTTCACATATTCAATGATAATATATATTAATATATTAGATCGATTTCAAAATTTTCAATTTTATTCTCGGACAGAATTAAATTGATTTGTTATAGGTTGACATCTACACTAATTATTGTTCCCAATTATATGCAGATGGTCTTCTGGACAACTAAATATTCTGTTAGCCAACAAAATTGTATCACGCACTTGTGCTCCGTCTACTATTTGTGTACCATTTTCTAATTATCTAGTAATTGCAATGCAATAGATTTTCCGATATTCTATTAAAACTTAACCATATCAATTCAAGATCTTGACTATTTATTCGAATTAACCAAATGTTGATTATAATTATCATATATTTGAATTAAATCAAATTTTATCATCCATAAGTCGAATTTTAACAAATTAATCATAACTAAATGTATTAGTATGTCTATATAAATTTGTTATCTATACATAAATTTCAACTCGGAATTGTATTGAGATAATTTAGTGTATAAATAAATTTATTGTTCTAATATTCTAATATTATTCGTTTGGTCTTTTGCCAACTTTATGTATAATCATTACCACAATATTGTCGCCTTACTGCCTATTGCAATCGTAAATTTAAATACATACAGTCATACCAGAGGTATTCTAAATTATTTCATTTGTATAACATCCTAATGATTTGATATAATATGTAAACTTGAATATAGAGCTCATTTGTGTGTTAGTTCCCTAACCGTTTGAGCGTAAGTAATTACATCTTATCATTACATTCCCAAAGATGCTATCGAATAAAATCTGATTAATATTTGGAAAAAAATTACATGTGTACTTATGTACGCGTGTTAGAAGTTATAGCTATATCTAATATAAAATAGTAATAATATAGAAAATTATATCGCTTATACACTTTTCAATTGAGATTACAACCCAATGAACTATTGGCATACTTACAATTTGTACATTGTATAGAAAAATATAAGCGCCAATTCATTAGAAATGAAATATGCAAATATAATTATTCCTACCTTTTCCCGGAGATATCGTATGAATTGAGTGTTTTTCCTTAAATCAAATTGTCAACAAACGACAAACGCGCAAATACACATGCACATACACATACACATACACATACACATAATTTTAATTGAATAGACCAACAACGATTTGCAATTTTCATAACACTCACATTGTAGACTTATTTATATCGAAATTATTTGTTTGAAATTGTTAATAATTAATGGCATTATAGCAATGTAGTAAAAATAACAAGACTAAAGACAGATGAAAAAAAATTCTAAAGTGGAGGTGGTTACAAATGCATTAGAAAGAGATCAAAAAGTATATTGAATAAATGTATTTGATTTAAACAAAGACGACATTATTCCAGCTTGCTAGACAGGTAAGAAAAAAACGTAATTCTTGGAATGGTCGCTAGGCGGTTGAAAAGGGTAAAATTATAACGGTGAAATGTCCGAAAATTATTAAAATTCAATTGAAAATTGTTTATTCTATTTGATGGATATGAAATTGGAATTGAAAATATGTATAATCAATATTAAATTAAATTGTAACGCAATTCTATAATGATTTTCGATAATTCCGTTATAACGTTATAAGTATGTGTGTGCGAGTGTTTGGAAAAAAAAAACAAAACAATTGATGATCGCGTTCGATCGAATTGAGATGCAATTGTGTATGGATGATGTCAGAAGGGCAAAAGAGCTGTATAAAGGGGTACCATTTAATTTAACTAACTGAAGGAACATAATATAGATTTTTGAATTTTCTCTTTGATATAAAGATGAACGTTTATAACTTGTATATTTAGAGGTGGTGATATTATGTTAAACATACCTCGGGTAATGTTTCTTTGTGGCTTTCAACATGGGATGAAGCGTTAATTCTCACGGCAGGTGTTTCGTGGGTTTTGACAAAACATATAAAAACATAGATATATATTAATTTAGATGTTTGAAATCGTCGAAAATTTTACTGAAAATTTGGATTTATTACTAAATCAAAACGAATTAAGAATTGTTTTATAATAATAGTAGTAGTAGTAGTAGTCGTACTAGCATATCCTGTTGGTTTCAATCTTTTGATATTGCTGAAATTTATAAATAAATCAAAATGTCAAGCCCGTTGCTGATATAATATTATTGTGGGAATACTAAAATCGCCTCCAACATGAATATAAGTAAATGTATTAGGGAAACACAAAGCAAAAATTTATTTTAAATATAAAAGAGACATAAATATCTTATAACTATTTGTTTTGTAAATAAAATAATCGACTCGCTCCCATTTTCAAAATCCATTTTGAATTCATATATGTAGTATATTTATAAACCAAAAATATTACAATAATTACGTAAACCGTGTTATTTTGACCAATACCACTCATTCAGTTGTGCTGTTTTAATCAACTTGTTAATCGCGCAAATCTCAAACATTATTGATCTCTGCTAACCGATAGCCTTTAGTTATTTTTTCAATAAATATGGTGTTTTTTTATTATTTTTTTTTTTTTTGATTCAAACAAATCTTCACTTTTTAATCTAGATTATAGGATAAACGCTCTATTTTTTATGTCGATTGAAAATACCTATTTGTTTATTATAATCCATTAATAAAAACGTTTTTTGTCAGATATTCGTGATACAATAATTAAACGACGATTTTTTTTTTATTGAACCAAAATAAAATCGCTTTTGTCCTATTTCTCTCGAATATTGTATATATAGTATATATATTATATATATGTATATATGTTTATATATTTTTATCGTTCGTTATTGCCTATATGAAAAAACTTCAACATTTGACATTTGAGTTGGATTCGATAAACCATATTGGAACATGTTTTTCAGAACACCTGTGCTTCACTTCTAACATAAATATGAATAATGTTCTATTGGAATAACGTTATAACTTGAATCAATAATGTATCAAGTGTACGGGAATTTCAAATTTGATACAAATCATAACTGTTTTAAATTATTGATGTTCTGTTGGATTATTATCATTATTATTTGCCTAAATCTATTTATTTTACATTTGTGATGGTAACAATCGATTGTTCATGAAGAGTGATGACCGCACAAATATTGCGTTAGATATCATCACACAATCACACAAAAAATCTGCAGATGACAGTCGCAGGTTTTTCGATACATTACCATCAAACACAATGTGCTTTATGTTTTCAATTATGAAATTGATTAATTTTATCTTTTGATTCGTTTTATAATTATAATAGTGATAGTGATTAAAATTTTGGATGATATTGCTCAACAACAGTTAGTCTACAATACATAAATGTATACAATATACATACATTATAGTATACATATACCACAACAATATGATTTATTTGATTTATTCAATAGTTTCTATGATAAAATAGTTAAATCTTTTCCGAAATTAAAACAATGTGTTACAATACTGGAAGTACAATTACAAAACTAATTAAAACTATTTCAGTTGTTTCCAATTATTGTAGTTACAAAGATGTCTCGTTTTATATTTAAATGTAATAAACTGCATCAGCTCCTATACAGGCTGTTACTTAATGATATGTACTTATTTTAATGGGTGAATCCTGAACCAATTTTAAGTCGAAAAGTTCATATGAACTTCTGTCCTAAAATGCTATGTTTTCGATATACAGGTGTTAATGTTTTTTGTTTTTTTTTTTTTCAGGCGGTCATTTTCAACATTTTTTGTAAACATAATTTTGCAATTTATATTACGTTTGTTACAAAAAGCAAAAATTATTTGTAAATAAAGGTTATTATTTAAATATTTCTTCAACTTTAGTTTGTATCTATTTACGTCGACCCAGTAATAATTATTTCATCACTTATTCTCTCCCAAACCGTATGTCTTGAGACAAAAATAGAAGAGGCCTTTTTTGTTGCAAATTGTTTGATAAATAATATTAAAACAATTGTTTTGGAAATATCAGTGGCATAACATACTTTGTAATCAAAATTGTATTAAGGTGTAGCTGTATCTACACCACAGATTTGAGAAAAAAAAGTTTTTTGGGGTAAAAATATGTGTTTCGATTCATAATGGTCTATACAAATACAAAAATTTATTGCAATATCTCAAACGGTTATCAAAATTTTTGATAAAAACTTAGAAAAAAGTATTTTACTTTTGTGAGAAATAATTTATTCATTCTATGACATTGTGGTATTCTGTTAACAATTTGTTTAGAATGCAACAGTCAAACTTATTCCTATAGAGATATTTATAGGTATAATTAAGTTAGGTCGTTGTAGGTTTATTTGTTTGAATACCACTGGTATAATATATGAGCAAATGTCGCAACCTGGAATCACAGTGCGAAACTGAAATGTCCCTATGGGCCGCCTTAAGCATACATAGAAATTCCACAGGTCAGGGAGTGAACTATTGGTTTAAGCTGCAGGAGTCATTGTGCCATTCATGAAACTACGAGGGATGCCAAGAATACTCCCTCAAGCAACTAATGTCGCCTGTCGTGAAAATTTACCGTCACAACTTTCCTAAGTTCACTCACGAATCTCACTAGATCTACCATTTACAACAACAACAAAAAATTAATTTGAAAGTTTTCCTTTTTTTTTGTATGTTCTTTTCTGAATAAATTTATTCGAATAATTTAAATTATTCGATTCTATTTATTTTTTATATTTCAACAATGGCGATCTATTAAATGTTGTACATGGGACTTTTCAAATAATAACGGGAATAAAATACAATACTGTAAATTCTCAAAACATTAACCAACTCCTATCAATCTCATATACCAATTCCCCTAGCCCATCGTTCACTCTAATTGTGGATTTTATCACAAACCTTTATTATAATGGATATTCCTCAATTTAACTTATCTACAAATCCATATAAATTTACAACAAATATGTACCTACGAATTTTTTCGTGATAAATCTGTTTTTTGTATTTGTATTTCGCTATTTTGAACGAACATTTAAACGTGGTTTTCAATTTTTCTACGATAAATTTTTCAAGGCCACGCTCCATCTTGATTACTTATTTCAAATGGCAACCTATAGCATGTAATACATTTCTGGAAATCTAATTTTTTTTCTCTATATAGCCCTATAATTTAATGAGCCAATTCATGCTAAAAATAACCGAGAAAATTGAGCTCATATTTTGGAGAGCTCTAAGAACAATAATTATGGTGGCACGTAAAATAAATTGACAATCACTTGTTTCTTCCCAAGAGCAAGATGTTCAAAGTGCCCTCCATCCACTTTTTGATAAAAATAGAGACGTCCTCTATTTATAAAATTTCTGAGAGAGCTGGATTTAATGGACATTTTCATTATTAGCTTAATAAATGATTATTAAACCTCATTACCTTAGAAATTTTGATATGAGAAATTCACTCTTGCTCTATGTATCATTACTTATGGTCCAACCTGTATATCTGTATTTATACATCAATATTTTGAAAATGCTTGAATTTGACACACATTCTTCAGAATCTACCCCGAATCTAGAAGAATTTCAAAATTGAAAAAGTCAATTTTTTCAAATGGGACCACCTATATTTTATTTAATGAATCAGTTCAGATTAAAATTCTGAATCGAAAAGTATTGGCATAGCAATAATAATAATAATAATAGGGGTAACAAATAACCATAGCAATTGTGTTATTGAGAATAATCTTCTTTTTATGAATTGTTATCAATTGTTTTTTTTTGTTTTTTTGTTATTGTAATATTTGTCATTTCAATTTACTTTATTTTTATTATTATTTTTACAAAAAAGCGAATCAACTTGAAAATAAAAAATCAAATGTCAACATTTGCATTATTTTGGGAAATATTTGATTTTATCGGATTAAATGAACCACACATGGTAAGTATAATTATAAAAAAACCACACAAAGGGCATCTAAGCTCATAAAGTGGAATGAAAATCATTTTATAATTATAGAAGAAATAAATGACGATAATTCTAACGTAAAAATATCACAAATTCTATAAACATTCAACTATTATTTTTTAATCAATTACCCATTCGTTCATCAATTTAGGAATTTATGAAATTAATTATTGATGACATAAAACAAACAAACAAAAAACATTGAAATATTGTCGAAAGTCTCATTGCGCGGGTCTAATTCCATCCCCCATTCTTCAACTCAATTATGGATCCCAATTTCTTATAAATATTTTCAGAGAAATTTCCATTCATCACTTCTTTACGGAATAAAACATAATTATATTATCGCTATGCTAATTTTTAATAAAATAAATGGGCAGCTACGGTTATCAGTCATTAGTCATTAGTTATTATTATTTTTAAATGTCGACAGTGATTGTGATCGTTTACGATTAAAATCAATATCACGATCTTAATCGTGACCAAAATAAAATTTCGAATTGATGAAGCCGAATGAACTCAACTACTGGAAAATCGACGATCACAATGAAGATTAATGTATTTTGATTTTGATTGAAACTAGTATTTTTTCAATGGAAAATACGTACAACATTTTAGGGAGACCTTGATTTATGATTTATGAATCATCCAAAATACATAAATAAATATTTTCAATAGAATATGTAGGTAACTATTTGCTATACATACATATAGGTAACTGAAAATTATATTTTATAGATATTTTCTTGTTCATACCATACATAGGTACAGCAATATCCATAACAACTTGTTATGGAAGTATAAAATTCATATTCCGATTTATCCATATTTCCCCCCCCAATTTCCTCTTCTACTCTCTGTTATCATTTATTATCTTGGCTACTATTTTATTCACCTACTTTTATACATATGTACATACATATCCAAAATAATAGAAATATTTATATATGATTTATATGTACATATTATGTATGTAATGTGTTAATATCTTAACAATGGTTTCCATTTATTTGTATTGTTGGCAATAAAACTCGCAAAATACTAAATAAAATCGTTATAAATGTTTTCAAAACAGTTTCAACTATTTAGTTTATTAAGTTAAATTGCTCAATATTTTGTTCCCTTTTATATTCTAATTAATTTGGATGTAGTAAACGTTCGGTGTAAACACCTGGGATAAATTTCATTCGTTTATTTCGACGACTTGGGGAATATTTAGTTATATTCAGCTCCGCCAGATGTATATTATAACACCGAAAGTGCTATTTCAATGGATAAATGTTAATTTATATAAATAGGTAGGTATGTCTTATTCGCAACTCAAATTATAATTGAAATCCTAACAATTTTTCAACAGAACTCTATCGATTAAATATTTGAAGAGAATTAGTTATTAAGAGAGTTACTATATTTGAATAAGGCTATAGGGCTAGGACTAGCTGTAGACTATTAAACTTGTCTATAACATAACAAGACCTTTATAATAAAGAACTCCAATTTCCAATCCACCATCAATCAAATGACATGCCAATAGATATACAAAAATACAAATATTATATTGAAATTTTCAATATTCGCCATCAAATCTATTTTATTGAAAATTCGTAATACACATATATACACTACAAACATAACACTATATGTATGTACTATATATGAAAAACGAAATTATTAAAATCAATTTCATTCAAATGAGCAATTAAAAAGAAAATAAAACGGAATAGAAAAAGAAAAAAACAGAATATGTATGTAGGTATAATCAGTATAATCACAATCACCAAGTAGGAATAAAGTAGATATATTTTTTTTACTTTTTTTTCATTTTTCAGTTTAATATTTCATGAATAATTCATCTTTCGCTGATAATATTTAAATTATTATAACACGAAAATAATTGAAATTTCCCACCATTTTTTTTTACCAAATTTTTTATCCGTATAGAACTAATCAAGTACTTATTGATAAAAATTTCGTTATTGATGGAAAATCATTATTTACGCTCTAAAAACATAATTTGAAAGAGTTGAAGTTATATACGCTTATAGAACATTTTTGCTTACGTAAATTCTCTTTTATTATAGATAATTTCATTTCAACTATGTATATGTATATGTATATATTTGCTTTATGTAGTCATTTATTTTTGCAAAAATAATTATTAATTAAGTGTTAGATAATGTTTATATATCACAAAAAAAAACAAAAAAACAAACTATTAATTAATTAAGATCAGTAATTAAGTTAAAGAGTCTTAAAGGGTTTAGCACGCGCTGGGAGATTATCTCGAATAGATTTCGAAAAAATACATTACAAGAATAATAAAATTTTCGCTAGAGATTCGTTTAGAATTCATAATAATTCTGTTACAAAATATAAATTGAAAATAAAACTTATAAATGAATTTAATAAATTGAAATTATTTTATGAATAAATTATTCGAATATTTTTATTAATAATTTCGTATAACTAATCACGGTGACATTTATTTAGTCGTTTATTAATAAACCTCAATTATAAAGCCTATTATCAAATTAATATGTAATATAATGACCAAACATGATTGTTTCAGTGTTAAATAAATGACCAACGTCGATTTCTAACTAACTCAGTCCAATGAACAACGCAACCGATCTAACCCAACATCCATCCACCTGTAATTAGATTGATCAATTTAATCACTAAACATTACGGAAACTTAATATTAGATATAACTACTACGTTTCTATTTATTCAGTTAACTATTTCTTGTTATTATCGATTTCAATTAATTTTACGACAAATATTTTGATAATATTATTTTATTATATTATAATAACAGAAAAATAATATTTTTTCGGTTATGGTTATATAAACAATAATCAGTCGTCTATTGCCCATAAATAACTAGAAAATCTTGACAATCAAATTATATTATATAGACGACGGTAGCAAAACACTGCCGTACGCCTTATGTTCTTAAATGTCAAAAAAAATAAAATTCAGAATACAGTATGGTGACACGGGCAAATCGCTACTGCACTCTGGGTTTTCATAATAATAAAATTCCAAATTTCATCACTACGAGGAAATTGAATTTTTTACCTCAGAATTATTTGAAAATGCTTTTTCGTTTACTCAGATTCCTTTTTTTCTCTCAAATTCACAAAACTTGACAATAACCCAACTATACCTACATATAATAATATTCTAACTTGATACGATGAAAAAAAATAACATCTATTGATTGTTGAAAGAAAGCCCAATTTAGTTGTATTTTGATTTTTTTTAGGCAAAAACCTTACGTAATTTTCTTCGAATGATAGAGACAAAACGTGCCGTGTCGTATTTTTTGCGTATCTTCCATTTTACAAATTCATGTCCTGAAATCAAAGAATAACGACAAAACTTTATTACAACAAATATATGTATACTTATATACATGTATATGTATATGTATATCTATAGATATTTGTTCACATATATGTAGATATATATAAATATATATATATATATATGTTAATAAAAGAAAATTCTAGTATCAAGAAAAATGAAGGAAGAATAAAAAATTCCAATGAAAGGATGCAATAAAAATTGATTACGTGACACCAATATTGTGTTACATATTATCACTAATTGTATTCTATTTGTAACTCAAGTTTTCATTTAACAACAATCTATTATCAGATTGTTGTTAATATGATAATAGATAATAAAAAAACTTTGCGGAAATCAAATTGATATTAAATAACTATTGAAAGAATAGAATTCAAACATAGAATAGGCTCTAATCGTATAAAATTACAATTACATACAATATACAATTTGATTTTACTTTCTTTCGAATACTGTCATTTCAGAGAATGTTCTTTAAGTAGAACCATCTATAGAATGTCTGAAACTTTTCAATTTTTTTTTCCACCTATACCTACCTAGATGCTCAAAATATATCCAGAACATGTACAGATTTAATTCAATTGCTTCAATTCAATTTTCAATATTAATTGATTTCTTTTTCTTTCAGTATTTTCCGGTGGTGAAGCAGCCCATGCTGTCAAAAGATTCACAGGATTATATACTGGTCCATATTTTGATCCAACAACGACAACTAATATAACAACACAATTGGGTACTCATGCCTATTTACCATGTAAAGTAAAACAATTAGGCAACAAATCAGTATCGTGGATAAGAAGACGAGATGCTCATATATTAACAGTAGATAGATATACATTTATCGCCGATGATCGTTTTCAGGCTTTTTTAGTTGAAGCAACAGACACATGGACGTTACAAGTTAAATACGTCCAACCAAGAGATGCCGGTCAATATGAATGTCAAGTCAGCACAGAACCAAAAATGAGCCATTTTATCACTTTAAATGTTGTTGGTATGTATTTTACAGAAAAAATAACAACAATAATAATAATAATAAACAAAAACAAAACAAAAAAAAACTAATTGAAAATCAACTGAATTAGGTCTTGTTTGTGTATTCAACAACAACGGCGAATATTTAACCAGTGCGAAAATACGAATAGGAAATTGTTATGCCGTTGCGTCTTGATCACGTTTTGTTGGAAATCTCGTAAATTCTATCCACGATCATAAGAGTTCTACAAACATAATTAAACTTAGATAAGTCATGTTTCTCTATGTTCATGGAATTAATCCTTGTCATTTCTAATCTAGTTGTGGTTCATAAAAATATAAGTCAATCAAATTTTAATAAAAATCCCTAATTTATATGAAAATTGTTTTATACTATCGGGGTTTAAATTTATTTGATATTTTTACAAATTCTCAATTCTTCAATTAGTTGAAAAAGGTACTTGTCTTTTTAAATATTTAAAATAATCCTGTTGTCTGAATTTTTCCACATCCTAATCAAAAATTCAAATTTAACATTTAATCTAATACAATTGAGAAGAAAATTGATGAAAATAAATAAAACAATGACACGTTATTAGCATTTTTATCTATTCAAAATTTTATAATGAGATAATGTAGGTAGATTAAATTTACCAAACTACTATAGACCGTAATTCATGAACAGATGTACGTGTTCATACATCATAAGTTCGGTTAAAATTTTGAAAGGACTTCCAATGTCCTGTCGCTGATCTGTGTCAGCAGGTCTTTCATATAAAAACGTGATCTTACTACCTGTTTTATCGTTGCCGCTCATCCTGTCATTCACAATATACAGTACGATCGTTGGCTATGCTTACCTAACATAACAAAATATGTTGTCAGAATGGTCAAATAAAAATAAATTCATTCGTTCTTCATATAGCTTCCAAGGCATGCTTTGTTTATGTTATATTAAACAAAATTTAGCAATTAGTGTCAAGATTTGAATGGACTTTACTCGAAAGAGGTTGACTTTATTAACTTCAAACAAAAGAACCTTTCTGACGTATTTTTCTATCATCTTTGATAAGAACTGAACAGGGGTTGCAAAAGTCGAAGGACAAAAAAGTTCTGAATAATTATGCAGATGACCCTAGTGCCCCGGACTCTTTAGAACTATCCATTTTTCACCAAATTTTGTGTATTGTAACAATTTATGATTAAAAACAAGTGTACAAAATAATAAATAAATTTACAATTTGACTTGGAAGCGAAATACTGTGATGTTCCATAAAAAAAAAAGTTAGATTTTTTTTGAATATATGCCATTATTCGTATTATTATTATTATTATTATTATTTCAATTAATTAATAATTTAAAATGTTTCTATAGTACCGAAAATAGAAATATCAGGCGACTCAGATATTCATGTACGAACAGGAAGTACTGTAAGTCTAAAGTGCGTGATAACTCAATCTTTAGAAGAACCAGCTTATATATTTTGGTATCATGATGGTGAACGTGTTTTAAAATATGATCGAAATGCAATTGATATACGCACCGATCGTGTTGGTTCAGATACCACGATGAGCACATTAATCATTTTCCATGCAAAAATTGAAGATTCTGGTAATTATACATGTAGTCCATCTAATTTAGACTCAGCAAGCGTCCTTTTACATGTCCTCAATGGTAAATAGATTCTTTTAATTTTAATTATTATTATTATGATTATTATTTAATTAATTTATTAATTCAATTTTCAAATATTTTAAAGGTGAACATCCGGCGGCAATGCAGCGTGGTAAAAATTCAGCATCACCAATACCAGCATGGTCGCATTTATCAATGGGCATTGGTTTAGCGGCATGTACACCACCACGATTTGCGATTGCTGTTGCATTAACTTTAGCAATTTTGGCCGAATTATTATTTATAATATAAATTAATGAAGAAAAAAATTAATAAATAATGATAATAATAATAATAATAATAATAACAACGTCCCACTCAAAGGCCTCTCTATAATTACATCGCGCTTTTACGATCATTCATTTTAATTTTATGAACAAAAAAATAATAAAAAACAAGAAAGAAATAAATGAAAACTATCATTCAAACATTATATTGAGTTTTGGCAAGGATATTATTTTGTAAAGGAATTTATATACTTACATATTTTTCTTTTATTTCAATTAAAATTGTACAAATGACCAAATATGCTGGAATTCAAGTACGTAAAGCTCTCGTATTTTTGGTCGAATATGTAAAATTTAGAACAAACAAAAATCCAACAAATCTATGAAATATTACAGACTTTAATTTGAAGAAACACCGACCAAAAGATTAATTTATTTGTCCTCTCTCTCTCTCTCTCTCTCTCTCTCTCTTTAATCCCAATAAAGAACAATATTATCTATTTAATCAAATGTTACTTTATGAAATTTTAGATTTTTACAATCGCTTATAAATATATTTATTCTACTATTTACATTAGGTCCATTGTAAATAAGTCTGTGTTAGATAATTTTATAATTTCAAAAAAGACAAATTAGAGTTGATTTTCATTACATTTAGTTAATTCAGATTCAAGTCTGTAATGGTGTCTATTTGATCGAAGTAAATAAACAAATCATGATAAAAATTCTTATTTACTCACTTATAAACATAATAATAATTCTATCAAGAAATTGTCCTGTTTCATCTTACATAATTATAAATGTAATTTTTATCCAAATTGAATTTATTTCATGTGTGAAGTGAAATTACATAAATTTCCTGTTGAACTTGCAGTGTTTTGTTTGTAAATAGTCAAAGATATTTATTTAAGTGAAATGGACGCAAATATACAGAAATGTGAATTTATCAAAAGCCTAATTAATTATTAAAAGAAAAAAAGATGGAATTAAAGGTGTGATTATTTATAGATAAGCTAGTTAGTTATTAAATGTAAAATGAAATATCATTGCAGTTGTATTTCTGAACGAATGAACGACGAGCTGGTGTATAAAGTATTTTTACTGTAAAAAATTACGTTTTAATTCTATGTTTGTTTGTTTGTTTTTTTTTTAAATAATGATGAAGATATTTAAAAATCAATTGTTTCGCATGCCTGTAAATCTCTCATTTTAATGTTGTACATTTCAATAAAAAGAAACAATTTGAAAAATAAATGAATAATTGGAAGAATTTAAATAAATTGACAAAATAAATGAATAAATAACGTACTAAGCCATTCATAATGCATATGAAATGTAAATTGATCCGCTGTTACTCAAAAAATCTGTGACATTAATTAGCTCCTAGGACTTACCTTTATTTTATATCAATTCAATTGATGTATTTTAGGTAAGTACAGAAATGTAACCCAAAATTTATGTTAAATAAATCGTTATAATAAAACATTCAATATTTGTTTAATTTAATTGTCGCATTCCTGTCGGAAATACTCTGACTATATTAATAGGTAGCGTTAGTCTATCCTCAAAATCATACTAGAATGGACTAATTCTTTTATGACTCCTAGCTGTTAGAGATGTATGATTTTTTTGTAAGTCCGCTTAAAGAGTTGTAATGTTGGTTCTAGCGATTCCTAGTTTTACTATAAAGTTTTATGTAACATTAGATTATATATTTTTGTGCACTATACTATAGGCATAAGTTATATATACAGGGTGCGACATTAGTGCGATAAAGTAGGATATCTCCGTTATTATAGAAAATTTTTACAAAAGTTGACTACATGAATGATAGAAAACTTGAAACTGTACATTTTAAAATTATTCTCGTATATACAGAATGTTACATATGATCAGTAGGAACCAAACATATGTTTTTTTGAACGGAATGGCCTATACATTTTTTCAAATTTAGATTAAGCTTGTCTTTCACATGCCTTCATTATAAGGTTTAACGATGTTATACTAGATATTTCAGAAGTTATGGTCAATTATATACGAAAATCTGTCCAAGTTCAGCGTGCTGTATTGTATATCCTAAACAGAACAACTAGTCTATGAACCTCTTACGAACTAGTTGCGTGAAAGAGCCTGTATAGTGAAGTTTCAAATAATTCGCCAAGCATGCGCAGACACGACGAATTCTAGATTTTTTTTTTTTAGTGGTACTTTTCATACGATTTGGTTTTGTAGCCTGTTGCTGACGTCATGGATTCCAAGTTGGCCAACATAAATGTTCTTAACCGCAGTTGATTGTAACTCAACGATTTTTTTTTTTTCAAAATAATTTTGTTATTAATTTAATTTCAAAAGTGATTTCGTTTCAAGGAATGGACGATGCTCAATTTGCACATAGAGCACGTAAACGTATAAAAGAAGTTAAAAAAAAAGCACGACCAGGTATAGTTTCAATATTAATATAACCTAATTTTTTTTCTTTATATTCAATTAATCATATTTTAGAATTAATTACAAAAGAATCTTGGACACAATGCAATTATGTTGATAAATTTGAACAATTCTGGAATTTTAACGATAATTGTGAACGTATTAATCAATCAGAATGTTCACAAAGAGAATTTATATCAAATTATGAATTGCCATATAAGCCGGTTGTTATTGTTGGTTGTACTGATAACTGGAAAGCTAATGAAAAATGGACTCTGGAAAAATTGGTTAGAAAATATAGAAATCAAAAATTTAAATGCGGCGAAGATAATGAAGGTTATAGTGTTAAAATGAAAATGAAGTATTATATATATTATATGCTTAATTCTAAAGATGATAGTCCATTGTATATTTTTGATAGTAATTTTGGAGAGGTAATGGTTATAATCACACAACAATAATTGTATATTAACCTGTTCTTTATAAACAGCATCGGCGCCGAAAAAAATTATTACAAGACTACCAAGTGCCCACTTACTTTAGAGATGATTTGTTTAAATATGCTGGTGAAAACCGTCGACCACCATATCGTTGGTTTGTTATGGGTCCAGGTAGATCTGGTACTGGAATCCATATAGATCCTTTAGGAACTAGTGCCTGGAATGCCCTCATTCAAGGACATAAAAGGTATAATCCAAATATATCTTATTTGAAAATAATAATAATAATAATAATTTATTAGATGGTGTTTATTTCCAACACATACTCCCAAAGATTTATTAAAAGTAACAAGTTCAATTGGAGGTAAACAAAGTGACGAAGCAATAACGTGGTTTAATTTTATATATCCAAAAACAAAAGAAGCAACATGGCCAAGTGATTGTGCACCAATAGAAATATTACAAAAACCTGGTGAAACTGTATTTGTACCAGGTGGTTGGTGGCATGTTGTATTAAATTTAGATACAACAATAGCCGTGACGCAAAATTTTTGTAGTCGTACGAATTTTCCTGTTGTATGGCATAAAACAGCACGTGGGCGACCAAAATTATCAAAAAAATGGTTACGTATATTGAGGAAAAAAGAACCAATATTAGCACAATTGGCTGAACGTATTAATATAGAACAACCATCTGGTGTTGCATCAGATAGTTCGAGTAATTCATCTAGTTCAAGTTCGGATACTGATGAAGATAGTAGTAGATGTGATGATGATACTGATGGTGTTTATGATTCCATTGATGGTGATAGTGGTCAAGAATCGATATCAGCACGAAAAAGACGACGTAAATCTGATAATGAATCGGAACGGAATCGCAAAACTGCACGCACCAATGTAAGTGTTATAAATGGTGGAAATTGATAAATCATTGATATTTTCAGATTTATATTTGAGATATTGTTTCAACAATTGTTTGTTAAAATTTTATCAAAAACATTTCGCAGAGTTCTGATTCTTTATCATCGAGCACAAATCGTCGAGCTTCCATATCCCCTGCTTGTCTACTGACAAAGCAATTACCAATTATTGTGAGACAGGATTAATATCATAATTCTAAATTATCCAAATTTATAATTTTCCAATCATTTTGGTTTTCTAGTTACCAATTATTATTATTTGAACCGTTATATGTATTTTCTACCTAAATACAGTACTGTTATTATTTATTCAATTCTATTTAAGTTTTATTGAAGGATATTGGTAGATTAACATTAGAATGTTCGCTTGGCGATATTTTTTACTATTTCAAAATATATAAATGATCAAGTGCCAATAATAATAATAATATCGCAATTTTAACTGATCTTTGTAAAGCTAATCCACCAGTATCTTGATTTGTAGATATATACACTCGAAAATTTAACAATTGATCATTTTATTCAAATTTGTTATTTACAAAATTTTATATTATAATACAATTATTTACATCAAAAATTTTATAGATGATAGTTATAATTCCTTGTTGGATCGTTTGTGATCCAAACTAGTGCCTGAATTTATATATTCGATTTAATATATAAAGGTATATGGTAATAATTACAAAATAATAACGGAAGAAATTTTTGTTGAAAAAGAAAAAAAAATTTTATTTCTGAACTGTATTATAATTGTATATTGATTTTTCTCAATTAAAAGGCAACATTATTTTATACAAATTTGATTATGATTTGATGAATCGAAAATTAGAAAATTACATATATGTATATGCCAGATTTATTAAGCAACTATTTATGTGTGCCTTTGGTCTACTAAATATTTCTAAATAAACACTTATATAAAAATACAAACTACATAAGTATTTATAAAACCCAATTAATTATTTAATTAAAATGTTAGACAATTTTATTATGTATTATTTTGTTAAAGAAATTTACCCACTTTCTAGATTTCTAAATTTATTTCCAATGTAAATTTTGAAATTCACATTAACCATCGTAGTAAGAAGAAAAGTGGTCAGACCTATAATTGCACATAAATTCCTTTTCGAGTGCATAGTTCAACAAAATCTTCAATATTTCAAGATACATTATAACAGAATATCGAATATCATTTGTGAATCAGATAATATTTATTTGTTCTATACCAATAGAGGTTTCCACAACTAGGATTGCAAACTTGAATTTGTAAAACTTTCATTCAACCATCTTTGTTTCAATCGAAAAATGTAAAATTTATCACTACTTACGTATATCTTTTCATTTTTTTTAACGGATCTAACTAATATGAGAAATTTACTTCTTTAGCATCTTTTTGTGTGATTATTATATTGCTCTAAGCAATTTAAGAACGGAAAACAAGCAATATAACAATAATTTTCCCGGCGCCTCCGCCAAAAATAACACTATTATTATTATTATTATTATTATTAAGGTAAAGTACCATATTGTCCAATAGGTTTTACAGTAGAACGTATTTAACCTCAATTTTTATGAATAAAAATTGATTATTTTGATAAAATGATTGTTTCTTCTGAAATTACGGTTCATTTTAAATGGATTAACGAGCAAAAACATCATCTAAATAATTTCTATTAGATTCAGAATTTTTAATTCAATGATCTATAATAATAACCCCGTATTTTATGAAAATTAGTCAATTGATAATTTATCTAAAATTCCATTTAATTAATTCATTTCGACATTGAAATTTTTGAGTAATTACGATTTCTTTCATTAATTATTAAAAAAAAAAAACATCTCAAATTCAAAAAACAAACTGTATTCACGCAGTAGTCTGTGAAATAGATGACAAGTAACTACAACAATAAGTAAATCAAAATGACAAATATCACAATAATAATAAACAAAATTTGTTTTTACACCACAGACCTGCTGATTCATGTTACTTGTTGAATGGCTCTTGCAGCAAGGTACAACCTTTAACCTTTAGTTGCATAGTAGCATATCCAGAAATAGACGCGTTATGTGGTTTCTTGTAAAAATACGAAATTTGAAATAACTCATGAACCATCAAGAATTGGATAACCACATATATAAATAATAAAATACAATTAGATAGTTATATTTGCAATTATAAAGTAATCAAGAGGATAAATAATTTACAATTGCATTAGCAAAAGCAACTCTATACAATATAATCTATCTAATTGTTTACAATATGATGTTAATCTTAATTGCGAATTGTCCTCCCAGAAGGTAAATAGACAATACAAATCATTTATTGGTAAAATTTTATAGCACTTCAAATCATACGTTGATAATGTTTAATAAATTAGATATTTTTGATATCCTCAAATTACTTACTTGAAGAATGATACATTGCTTAATTTTTTGTTTTTTATTCTACAAAACAGACAAGAATGCCTGATTTACATTTATGGAATTTTTTTCAATTTACTGTTCAAAAATATTCACGATCACAATTTATTGTTTATTCAAAATACACGTTGTTATATTATATTATATATATTTATTATATTTTGAAATTGAAAACATTATTCACTGATATCGCGCTTACTTTTGCACTTGCGCCGTTCCGTTTTTGTTTTAGTTTTTGTTTTTTTAGTTCTGTTCTGATATTCGGTGGCGCTAGCTTAGATTCAAACTATCACCAATTTCATTCAATACATGGATCTGTCTATCTCTATCCATCATATTAAAAATTGAATATCCCTCCTTAACCTCCTTAAGTCTCCATTATTGGAGGGAAAATACTCCTGGGTATCCTAGGTCCTGATAATTTACGATACCATATTGTCTTATTAACTTATTATAAATTTAAAGAAAAGAAATAAAAAATGTTTATTTGTGCATTTTGCAATCCAACAGATTTATCAATTCATAATTATAATATATTATAATAATGGGTATAACAAATCTTTTACCATTTTTAGAAAAAAGCACACGATCTACACATATTTCTGAATTTCGTGGTAAAATAATAGGTGTAGATAGTTATTGTTGGTTACATAAAGGTGCTAGAGGTTGTGCTGAACAGTTAGCAAAAGGTGTATCAACTAATGGGTAAGTTGTTTTCTTCTTCATTAGAAATTGAATAAAGTGAATTTCTGTTTAATTTAACATTTTTAGTTATGTAAGTTATTGTCTTAAATATGTGAAATTATTATTATCATACGATATACAACCCATTATGGTATTTGATGGACGTTATTTACCAGCCAAGAAATTAATTGAAGAGAAACGACGCGAAAATCGCAAACGTGCCAAAAAACAAGCAATGGAATCATTGAGAATTGGTAAATATGATGAAGCTCAACGGTATTTCAAACAATGCGTTGAAATTAATCCAGAAATGGCACTCAATTTGATTAAAGAATGTAGAAAATTAAATATAGAATGTATTGTTGCACCATACGAATCTGATGCACAATTGGCATTTTTCAGTTTGAATGGAATAGTTGATCTTATTATTACTGAAGATTCTGATCTACTATTGTTTGGTTGTAAAAAAGTTGGTTGCAAATTGATTATCTAATTAAAATATTTCTTGAATATACATACACAAAATACATCTGTATATTGTATATGTATATGTATAAAACACTCACTATACATACATATATTATAGGTTATGTATAAAATGGATTTTAATGGTCATGGTCAGTTAGTTGATTCTGATTTAATTTATATTTCAATGAAATTAACACCTGAACAATATACATTCGAAAAATTTCGTTATATGTGTATTTTATCAGGTTGTGATTATGTTAATTCTCTACCTGGTATTGGTCTAAAAAAGGCATTAAAATTTTTCACAATGACTATGGAAACAAATCCAGATATTGTAAAAAATAAATTATCAAATACATTTTACTTAATTTATTTAATCATCGTCCATTATTAGTTTTTAGATAAAATTCCAAGATATTTAAATCTGAAAAATGTTACTATTGATGATGATTATAAAAGAAATTTTTTAATAGCTGATGCAACATTCAAACATCAAATTGTATTCGATCCAAGACTGAAACGACTAGTTCGATTAAATGATATTAATAATACTAATATTGAGTATTGTGTTAATGCTGGTGAATTATTTGATAACGATCAAGCTTATCAATTGGCTTTAGGTAATTTAAATCCATCAACGATGGAAAAAATTGACAATTGGCAACCATCTATTAAGGGAAAATTGGTTAATTAATTTTAATTTATTGTTTCGTTCAATAAATTTTATGAATAATTTTTTTTCAGCTCACAACAAATCATTATAATATGTGGAGTAATTACGATAAAAAAGACATGCCAGCTAATAAATTAATTGTTCAATCTCATAGAGATCACGAAAACATTTGTTATCAAAATGTAAATGGCGAAGATGATTCCATTAAAATCGAAAATATTTTGGAAATCTATAAAACAACCAATATAGTAGGCGATAACATTGAAGATAAAAGTAGTACAAAAAATGAAGATGTTATTGAACAAGGTCCATCACCAATTATTGGAAATCGATTGAAAAATCCATTTTTAAAACAAAACATTAGCAAATTCAATTTAACTGAAATTAATGAGAATATTTTGATCAAAAGCCGTTTTTTTACGAATAATAGACAATTGGGACAACGTTCTGATACTATCAAAGATGATAAGAGAGGAGAAATACCAAATAAATTAATCGAACAAAAGTATGAAGAAATAGCAGAAATGATTCAATCTCCTGAGAAGAAACTCTCGAAAATTAATCTAGAACATCTTAGCAATAGGGTATGTTATTTATTTAAAAGTAAAAAATAAGATAATAACGTAATTAATAATAATAATAATGATAATAATTTTGCAGCCTACTAAAAGACGAAGAATTGAAAAGTCGGTCGATAAAAATCAACCAACTATACATGATATTTTCAGACGGATGTCTAATATTTAGACATATGATAATTCAGTATACATATATAATAGTACGTTTGTTCATTTTTCACGCATTTATAATATACCTAATTTTTATATTTTTTACATTATAATAAAATTACAAAGTAAAGTAATTCAATACAGATACATGAAATTGTGAATTTTATTTTTCTTGTTGTGTTCATGCAAAATGACATAGGTAGCTTTTTATATTTAATCTATTAGACTTGAAGTATATACTTTATACCTTTTTTCTCAAGGTAATTTTACCTGAACTATTTAGGGATGAATCATTTCTCTGATGAGTATGATGTTGGG
>JAZBGX010000046.1:36644-47038 GCA_037414775.1 Zonitis immaculata
TCGTGTTTTTTTTTTTTTGTAAATTATTTTACTTTCAGGTGGAGATCTGTTTTCCAACTAAATCATAGTTTCAAGATGGTCTGTCTAGGAAACATCATAACCATCTTCTTGATTTCATTTGTTGTATTCAATTTCGTTGAAATAACGACCTCGACAACAACAACAACAACAAACAATACATTGGAAAAGGATAAAATTAATAATACAAACAAGGAATTGACTAAATGGTCATTTTATAATATAACAGCACTTACAACAGCCATTTTAGTTGTAAGTGTTGGTTTTGCAGCACTTGTGTCATTATTTCTCCCAATCTTCACATATAAACTATGTTATTTGATTGGTGGATGTCAAGATAGTTTAGATTTATATATTGATAGTATTATCAATAGAAAATCGAAACGATCAATAGAATATATAGAGCCGATTTTAACTACAATCGCTGATGCTTATGAAAAATATGCCAATGAAGAGCTAAAAAAAAACTTGATCAACCTCAAATATTAGATAAAGCTGATATATTACTACAAATTGCACCAATTACTGTGAATATTATTAAAACAACATTTCTAGTAATACATTTAATATCGCAACTTTATAATTTTATTAAAACGTTTTTCAACCTAATTACAATGTTTTATAACTAATTACTAACAACAAAAAAAACCTGTCAATACACATTTCAAATATAAAACAATAATTTAAAAAAAAATTGAAAGTTTCATTTTAAATGTGTGTGTGTGTGTGTGTGTACCTATATTTATTTCACTTATTAACAAAATACAGATACATATAATATACATCACAAAACAAATAAAATAGCAACAAATATTCTACTCAACAACAACAAAAATAATAATTGATAATCTCAATTTGAAAATATTTAAGGAAAAAAACAACACAAAATTATTTAATTATTTGGTCATTGTGCATCAAACTATTTATACAAAATTTCAAATGTTAAATGGTGAAAAGAGAGAGGGATTTTTACTTAATTAATAGGGATTGTTATAAAATCCAATCACATCTTCTTTCCCATAAACTTTATATTATGTACTTATTTATAATGAAATCGATTTGAATAATAATTGGCAAGGTTATTGTTGTTGATTGTTAGTTTGTATAGAAATTTTTAGTTTTTTGTTTGTATAATTTAAGGAACGTTCTAATCACAAAAACAAATTAATTGTTTTTATTAAAGGTTGATGGAGAAACAACAACAACATTACGTTTTTTACGTGTGACTACAAATATGAAACCAATAAGAGTCATTAATGTTAAATAAACAACAGCTGCATTTATAGCAGCTATTGCCCATGTATTTGATTCTAAATCATTATTATGATTATTATTCAAATAATCTATATGTTCTTTTTTTATATTCAATTCATAATTATCAACAGCAGCACGTGGTGATCGTAGCAAATTCGGATTTGGCTCACAATTAGATTCTCTAACATATTTAGCCCATGTACGATTTGTCGATGTCAATATACGTTGTGATTTTATAAATGGACGTCTTCCAGGTACAGCTGTTTTATTCATAACAATTGGCAATGGCTGTTTATCGATATCATAATTACATATCAATAATTTCTTACGTTTTTGTTTACCAACAGTAACATGTTCTATATCTAATGTTGAACCTTCTAATATACCTAAATTACCTTTTTCAATATTTGCCCAATCCCATAATTCAGCAACTGAACAATCACATTTCCATGGATTACCATATAATTTTAATTTTCCTACATTTGGATTAACAGCAATATCATTTGGTGACAATGTTGTTAAGTTATTATAACGTAAATCTAATGTTTCTAATTTTGGTAATAATTTTAAAAATTTCAAATCATTTGCTGTTGAAAAATGATTGCCACTCAATATTAATTTTGTTATATTTCTAGTCCAATAAAATGCTTCATCAGGTAAATATGTTAAATTACAATTACTTAAATCTAATATTTCTAATCTTGATAATTGTTTTGGTAATAATGGTCCTATTTTAGATACTTGTAATGGATTACCAGCTAATTGTAATTCAGTTAAATCAGTATATGTTAAATTATTGAAAAATAATGTCGCATTAATTGGACGACGTAAACCACAAAAATTCAATTCTAAACTTTCCAATTTCGTTAAATTACTAAATAATCCAGTCTCTAAATTATTTAAATCATTACCAGATAATATTAATCGTTTCATATTTACCATTTGTGAGAATGTTGTCGGTGATATATATGATAAATTACTATAACCCATATTAAGATATTCTAGTTTATCTAATGGTTTGAGCAATTTAACAAATACGTCATTCAATGGATTATGGGATATATCCAATTGTTGTAAACTTTTGAAATTATTAAATATATCTGGTAAACGTGTTAAACCACAATTACTTAATGATAATTTTTCTAAATGTGTCAATGGTGCTAATGCAACTAATAAATCAGATGCAAATAATGAATTGCCAGATAAATATAATGTACGTATTTTTGTTGCATTTGCAAATGCATCCTCAGATAATGGTAATTTTAAATTACAATATGATATATCTAATGTATCTAATTGATGTAATTTACCAATTGTATTTGATACATCGAAATTTGTTATATCATTTTCTGCTAATATTAATGTACGTAAATACGTATTATTATTAAAAACATTCTCAGATAAATCAGTAATACCCGAATTACGTAAATCCAAATATTCTAAACGTATTAAATAATCGAATACAGATGACCAATCAGTTGTTTTGAACATATTACCACTTAATTCTAAACTTTTCAAATTTGATAATGATATAAATGCATAATCATCTATATGTGTTAATTGACAATCATTCATTTTTAATGTCTCTAAACTTTGTAATGGATCAAATATTTTATTATCAACAACACCTAATGGATTATTGGATAAATCGAGTGTGCTTAATGTTGTTATATTTGAAAAAAAGAACGGACTTATAAATTTCAAATCGCAATTACTTATATCTAAATAAAGTAATGATTTTATTGACAAAAATGGTCCGTCTATCGGTTCTAATGGATTACCTTGAAGTTCCAATGTTATCAAACCTGGAGAATCACTGAAGATTACCATTGAAACAACAGTAATAGAACAAAAACAAAAAACAGCAATATGTATAATGTTTGATGAAAATTGTTATAAAAATAAAATACTTACTCGAAAGCATCTGGATCAATTTTAGTGATTCTATTACCGGAAAAATCTGCATCTATTAAATAATTCAAACCAGCAAATGATTCTTTTTTAATTTCAGTCATTAAATTATCAGCTATTTGAAAACGTCTCATTTTTATATCTGGTGGAAAAGGTGGTATATTACTAATATGATTATTATTCAAATCCAATATATAAACATTAAGACTGATCTCATCCATTGGTATTTCAGTCAAATTACTATCTGAGCAATCTGTTACCCAATTAATACGGAAATAATGGCAATCACAATCATCTGGACATTCTAATTCAGCTAATTCACCATTAAAACATGTTATAAAATTGAATAGAATTGTTAAAAACTGTATTACCAATATATTCTTTATCAATCTGAAAAAAAAGAACAACAAAATTAACAAACAATAAATATTTCAATTATGCATTCCATAATAATAATTGAAAAATTTTCAACATAACCTCCTTTTTTTTTCCATTAACAACTACACTGCACTATCTACAATGTATTCATAAATCAATTAAAAATGATGAAAATAAGAATAATTTACCAATTATTTCATCAATAACACACTCTAGTTATTCATATTTATTTAATTCAAATTCATTTTAATAATTAATTATAATATAAATGTGTATTAAGTAACCGAAAAGAAACAAAACAAAACAAAAATTTCATCACTATTGTGATGATTTCAATTTGACATATTATTCACTTAAAACAATTGAATTTAATAATCAATATGACCAACCTAATTTATGTAATTACCTAAAAAATAAGTATGTATATTTATAAACAATATTCTTGATAAATCAAACAAAAATTGTTACACATACACAAACACATATTTGTATATAATACTTGTATTTTCTTTTAATAAAGTTAATTTTTATTTATAAATTACCGTTCAGGTGGCAAGCGCATCATTGATTGTTATTTTACCTAACCTCGAACGTTTTTACATTATAAGTAGTATTTTTTTTCTTAAAAAAAAAAATGTTTTTGAAACATCTAATTACATATGTACTATATTATGTACATACATCTTGTAAATAGTTTCTATAACAGTATAGATATAAAAATTGACTATATAACATACCCCATAATTTCAATAAATTTTAAGTGATAATGAAGCGCATATCAACACAATCACAATTTTCGTTAAATTGAGTAAATTCTAGGACGTTGTAGAAATATTAACACGATAAGACTTGATGATGATCAATCGTGATTCGTTTAATAATTTATGCAGGAGCTACGAACTTCACTATGGCAACGGCACACAGCAACTTTTTGTGTAACGTACGAAGTAATCCGAATAAAATCGATCTTTTTGTGTTAATCGTTTCAATTTCATCATTTCATAATTATTATTTTTTTGTACCTACACAACCTACATAGTACGTTGTGCATACATGTGTAGGTATTAGTGATGTAACGAATGCTGATTTTTCAGTATTCGCGAATACGAATGCGAATACAAATATTTGCAATTGATATTCACAAATGCGAATGCGAATACGAATACGAATACGAATATTCATCATTTTAGATAAATTCAAAATAAATAATCAAAATTCTTATCATCAAAGTTAATTTTATGATCAAATTATATTTGGAAATTAATTAAATAAATATCAAATTATACAATTCTGAATTGATAGAAATAAATGTATATGAACTTCTTGTACGCTTTTTCTTTTATTCAATAATATTTTTAAAATGATACGAAATTTTCGTGACATCAATATTCGTAGGACTTTTGCGAATGCGAATGCGAATGTCAAAAAACGTGCGAATGTTCGTTACATCACTAGTAGGTATCTATATAACATATATATAACAAGTTTTATACCTATCTATTCTCCTTATACATATTTATTTAATTTAAACATACAACATACAATTAACACTTATTTGTCCTATTATTGAAATAAATATAACAACTTTTTTTCAATTATTTTTTCTTTCTAATTGTAATTTAAATTAATCAAATTTATATATATATGTTATTTTAGTAAGTTACCTGAATATGATCAATTAATTAGGAGGAAGTCTAATAATAGTTTGTATAAAAAAATTTAAGACGAACCTAATGTATCATTAGTATCAAAAAAAAAAAAAAATTAAAAACTGAATATGTACAGTGTATACATATACATACTATAAGGTATCTACAACATATTATATAATTAAATACAGGTCAGAATAATGGAGTATCATTTTTATAGGAGGAATTAATATAATTGAGAACATAGTTCTCCTAATAACTTACAATTAGTAGGTATTTAAATAATTTCGAAATCATTTGTAAATAATGATATAGTGGAATTCAAAATTGCTGTAATAAAATAATTAAGATTTTCCGCTGATGAATCATTATTTTATCTTTGTATTTCGTTCAAAATTATTGTTATCGTTATGTTGAAAATTTTATTATAAATTTTTCCTTCAATAGCATCAAAAAAAATATCCATAGATATATAGGTATGTGCATCATTGCAATGTTAGAAAACGATAATGATCAAGATATATGTACATACCTACTACATTCAGCTATTATGTCATTAACTTAGAAATAGGAAGGTAATTTTCATTTTATTATTACACATCTATACTCTATACAATCCATATTATACTGTTAGTCATTTTTTATGTTGCAATTTAATTTCAAAGAGATTGAGTATGTATACCGGGGGACAATGAAAACAGTCTATAAGTCCTAATTTTCTCATATACATATATGTATATTTTGGGGAAAACCTTTCAAATTTTAACAATCGATATAATAATAATAATAATAATAATTGTTAAACTACAGTATGTCGTATGTTCCCGGATTTAGTTCATATGAAAGGGAACAATTAATTACGATATATTGGCAAAACAAAATTATTAAAAATCTAAGGGCCATTTTACACTTGGCTAAATTGAGTTAGAAATTGTTTTCTAAGCTAACGCTGCGCAGCAAAAATTGAAATTTGGTGAAAATGTCGAACATGTTCTATTTCTTATTGTTAGTATGATTTTGAGCTGATTTTTATACTTACGTGTCATACACATTTTTTTATTTTGTTCAAAATTTTTGAAAAAATGGGCACGCAACGATTTTCTAACTCAATTTAGCCAAGTGTAAAACAGCCCTAATGTAAATAAGTATTAGTTATGTACAAATGCAACAGTTGTGGAATGAAGCATCTATAATGAGTAATGAGTAACATGCTCCTTCCAGTACAGATTTTGAATATAGAATAATGCCATTCTAACACATGAGAGTAGATAAAAATGAATCCGGAATTGACACTCGATATAGTACCGTATGTCCCCGAATTTAGTTCACAATGGGGAAAAAAAGTTTATTTTCAATTGTACAAAAAAATGACAGAGGAAAAACTTTTTTTGCTCAATTCAAAATGAATAAATCCGCAGTGAAAACTTTGATACTATCAGGCTGTGTTCTTGAAATAGTCTTTTTACTATTTTGCATTGGTAATGGACGTATTTCGACAGAAAAAGGAGTGAAGAATTATCAATATCTATTTTTTCACTACTTTTGAGTGTAGAAATATCGTGGAAATTTTATTTTTCAAGTTGATATAACACTAGTCTAATAGCTGAAACGTCACTTTTTGATAGATTTTAAGGTCAACGAAAGAGTCGATTTTTATTTTTATAACCAAAAGTAATTCCGTTTTCAATAATTTCCCGTAATTTGGGTGGAGTACACGATAAATCGTCACACATTTTCACTAGCTAATCGCATTAAAAATGGAAAATCAAACAGATGAAAATCAACTGGATTTATAAGAATAAAAAATTGAATTTGTAATACCAACTCCTATAAAATTCCCTAATTTTGAAGGTTTAATTCAAAAAAATAGGAAAAATAGTATAAAAACTCGTTTCAGAAGTCAATTCCTGCACTCGACCATTAAAAAAAATCGTCTTTTAAACTTGGTTTCACGCAGGAATTGTCGACTTCTGAAACTTGTTTTTTGATATACTGTTTCATCTTTTTATCTACAGCATTTTTTTATAGTACAGTAGGATCTGAATCAATAATAATGTACAAGTATCGAAAAATTGAAGCATGTGCTACCCCTTGTACAAATTATTATTAATCCAGAGGCTATATTGTACAAAATGCTGCAGCACTGAAAATATGAAGAGCATGGTTTTTCCAATTTTACTACTATAAATGCTGTAGTTTCAATTGCAGATTCATCTAAACAGGACATAATGTTATTTCTTTGATATTTTTATGTGAAATCAAAAATTATTTTTTTTTATAGTTAATCGGGTTGTCTGTTACCCTTTTAATTTCCAAAAGGTAACAATAGACTGTTGGCAACATTCCAACACCAGATTGCTCAATACACAATTATGTATGTATATCAGGCAGGTCCACGTTTCACAATATGTATGTTATACATAGACATGTATATGTACAGCGCTTCCACAAAAGCTCTTCACAAATGGGTTTTTCTTCTATCATTTTTATCATTGGAGCATAATATAAATTCGGTGGCATATCACCAAATTCTGAATGATTAAATTTTTGATGTTCTGCATGCAATTCCTTTACATATTCGATCCGCTTTATGGTATCTGGTATCAGCATGACGGGGCTCCATGCCATAGTGCCAGAATTATCAGCCAATATTTTGTCATATCATTTCAAGAACACTAGACTGAAAGATATTCTGCAAACGTTTGGCCAGCCAGATTACATGATTTGATACTCCTAGATTGTTTCCTCTGGGGCTAACTAAAATAAAGGATATGGTGTACTTTGAGAGACTTTTTCTAGAGATTGGTCATTTGGAAAGAATTATCGCCAAAAAAAATTCATCGAATTCCTGTTGCAATCATACGAAAATCGATGACGGATTTTGGAAGGAAAAATGTCCTTTGTATTGGAAGAGAATAATAACATATTGAATTTTATTTTATTATTCTGAATAAATGATTACCTTATAGTTATACCTTATAGTTTCGTTATCATTTTGAATCAAATTGGATTTCTAACAAATTTTGCTAAAATCTTAAATATTACAGGTAATTTTTAATTTTAGTAAACTTAAACTTTTTAACTTACCTCGTACAGTTTTGGGACGAATAAAAATTTCTCTGATGTTCTAGAGGTTTTGGAAGAAGCAGAACTTTTCTTCAGAAACAAATTTTTGTTCCAATGATCAATAAAAAAATCCCATTTGTGAAGAACTTTCATAGAAGCACTGTATTTACCTACATAGCAATTTAAAAAATATCCTACATTTTTCTGTTATCATTAAAGATATCGTGATGCGGTTTGTATCATTCAAAGTGTTCCAAAAATGGATCCCATGACACTTTAGTCGATTTTTCTCTATCTGGTCTGGATATAGGTTTTTCCTGTTTGAATCACTATCCATTGTGTAGTACCTGTATTAATTGTGTAACTTTTTGTGATTATTAATGAACATATACCTATGTGTATATTTAGTACATCAACTCTGATACAATGCATTGGTAAAATTGAATAATTGGGTAAAGTTGTTTTTTTCTCAACCTTTTTGTGATAGATCTATAGCTCATATGTGAATGTTTTTCCATCTATGTATGTTTATTGTACATAAAGGTATAGGCTGTGTCGGACTGGCAACCGTCTGGCCCACCGGGAAAATGATCTTTTGGTCCCACTACAAGGTACATTGAAAAACAGCAAGACAAAAAATCCTGCTTGTTGTATCTTAATCAAAATTGTATTTGTCTGTTCAATTTTCTGGTTACTCATAATCTTCTTGGCTCCTAGTAGATGAATCTGTTGGCTCATCAGGCATTTGCTCGGTTGTCCGATGGCCCAGTCCGACACAGGGTATAGGTGTGGGTAAACTATTATAATAATTAATTGCAGTGAATCGCAATAAATTACAGTTTATGTACTTAAAAAGCTAGGATATATTAAAAAAAAAAAAAGATTGAAAGAAACTATTTTTTCTATGAATCTTTTCCTTTATTTATGCATATGGTTGAACATTGCTTCAAGAAAAAATAAATGGATAGTAGCAATAGAATAGATATTAACATTAGATAATAGGTGATGGAATAATTAATTTGATAAATTGAATGAATTGAATTAATAAATAAGATTCAAATTAATTAATATTTTATACATTGAATTTCAATAATAATCATAATAATAACAATAATAATAATAATAATAGATGTAAAGTCATAGACATACTTAATAACTTATTAGTTAATAATAATTTTTAAATAGTTTCAACTATTGATACAGCCTTAAAACTATCTGAAAACTATTATTATATTTAATATATATACAAGTGTAATAATAATAATAATAATAATAATAATAATAATTGTTATATAACTAAATTGTTTCGGATAAGTTTTATTGCTTTCAATAATTTCTTGTTGCATTTTTACAAATCATTTCCATTTCAAAGCTATGTTGTTACCTATATACTCGATACAATTTATTATAATTTAATTAATAATTATGGAATAGGAAAGAACGGACACTTTATAAACGAATCAGTCTTTCTCTTTTTCTGTGTACTGCAGTAATTTGTGTGGGTGGTTCGCGTAATTCGTAATTAAACGTATTACAATAAAATCGCCAACCAAGCAATTATTATAAAATATAGATTCATTATTTATTTTTGTCAATTTGGCAAATATGTCCGGTTTAACACCCGAAACAGGAAGAACCTGAATTTAAATAATCTACCCTATATTCTTATTCAAAATCTATATTTATTCATTTCAAACGTAGACAATATGAGGCCTCATTCTTTTGTCAACATCTAATTTTTCATAAATGTTTATTGTTGTAGAAGAAGTATTATTGTATGAATCCCATGGGGCAAATGTGCGATAATCATGATGTACAATTAATGATGTTCCTATCCTACATTTATCCGTTGTAATTGTTTCGAAATTTTCATTATGACAATTCGAACATCCAGTATTAACATTTTTATTTTTATAATTCTCTTCGACAGTAGATTTCAGTTCGTGCCTTTTCAATTTTTTCGTTGGCCGCCAATAAAAAACACTTGCTATAATACCAATAATAATGAAAATAATTGTTAATGTAATTAAAATGGCTGTTATCCAATTGATATCACAATCAATTTGTGATTCAGTAACATCGGCTAATAGAACACCAATTAATTGTTCTGAACCACCA
>JAZBGX010000046.1:47093-67228 GCA_037414775.1 Zonitis immaculata
CCACCACCGTCATCACCACTACCACCACATCTAATATCATTTAAATCAACCAATAATTCATTCGATTCATAATCATTATCATCTAATGTTAAATTGGCATTAATATTGTTGTTGTTTTTTAATTTTTGTACCTGAATCAAATGCCACAGCCATGTTAATGAGCAATTACATTTTAATGGATTGCCAGCCAATTTTAATATTTTCAATTGGTCAAGTGGAAAATGTGTTGCTTCCAAATTTGTTAATCTATTATTACGGACAGATAAATAAATAACCCTGGGATTGCCATCGAATAGACGTGTTGGTAATTTATCTACAGCTATATTATCATCCAGCCATACTTTTTCTAAATTAATATTATCTACAAATGCTCGAGAATCGATCGATTCAAGTAATTCTAACCGATCTAATCGTAGATATTTCAAATGGAATAAACCACGAAATGCCACTGGTTGTATTGTTCTTATAAAATTACCACTTAATTTCAAATGCGTTATATTAGATAATTTAGCTAATGATGTTGTTGGTATTGATGTAAAATTATTGTCACTCAAATCTAAATATTCGAGGGATGATAAGCCAGATAATGCTGACTGATCTATTTCTATTATAATATTTTTATTAAGTAATAATGTACGAAGATCTGGTAGATTTGGCATTTCGTTTTCTTTTATAAATTTTAATAAATTACTTGACAATGATAAATATATTAAATTTAATGTGTCACTTAATGCTATCGATGGTATTTCTAAAAATAAATTACTATCAATATATAATTCTTCTAAATGTTTTGTTGATTTGAATAGTCCTTGTTCCAAATAATATAAACGATTATCGTTCAATTTCAATATATTTAATGAATGAAGTTCACGGAATGATTCCCAATTCAATTCTTCTAATCGGTTATGACTCAAATCAAGTGTTGTTAAAGCTTTTAAACCTTTAAATGAATCTTTTGTTATCTTGTCAATTTCATTTCTACTTAAACTAAGATACTTTAAAATTGTTTGAGCTTCGAAATTTGTTGACCCTAATGTTTTGATTTTATTCATCGATAAATCTAATGTTAATAAATTATTATAAAATGACAATGTAAATAAAACATTTGTGATTGTATTGTTGGACAAATCAATATGACGTACTTCAGGATTTAGTTGTATGGGTACAACTTGAAGATTTGCCGATGCACAAGATGCCTGAAGTGCATCATTATTACAACGGCAACGTGCTGGACAAAGAGCACCATCACTAGCTGGTCCAATTGTCGTTAGCACTAGCATTGTTGGTAATGCTTGCCACCACATTGGATGGACGTTTTCAACTCCCAAGCCAAAGTCGATCGCCCGTCATGGGATATCAAATCTACAACAATAAAATTAAATCAATTAATGATTCAATAATTGTATTTAAAATAGTTTGTATGTATCCTATAATCCTATGTACATAGTACATAGGATACCTAAATAATATACCAAAAGTTGATCCTAACTGAAATACAGGGTGCCAAAGTTAATTATTTTTCTCGATTTTTCCACATAAATACAAAGCGCATTTTAATATAGGCATAAAATTTAATAGTTTAGGGGTTTCGTGAGACAAGAGACTCAAATTTATTAACACATTACTTTGTGTAACTTTAAATTATCATAACTTTTTTATGCCTCACTGTATATTTATTTTCAATAGATATCATTAATTCATCATATTTTTCACGTCAAAAAAGTTCACTTGCTGAATGTTGATAAGTGTTGCCGTTTCCAAGATACTGTGTACCATACCATTACTTATGGTCCTCTCCGTATATACATTATACATACATACATAACTATATCGTATGTAGGTAATTTGAAAACAGAAATATTGTAAAATGAATGGTCTATTCCATTATTATCAGTATTATTATTACTATCATCATCATAATCATCATCATCATCATCATCATCAATCTTACCCAGCTGCCTCGGTCACAGATATTAAGACAAATGACTAAAGAAAAGCCAGAAGCCAGGAGATGCTGCATACTTGACAAAGATTTGATTGTAGTATATCTATACCGTACAAACAAATTGATTATTATAATCAAGTCCGGCCAAATGGGATCAAATTGACCATATTCTGTCAACGGAAGTTAATACATCTAATTCTTTTTTCACATGATAGACTGGTTCCTGAAGAATACGTGTAAAAAAAATCGTTTAAAAAAACATTGCATTTATGGAAATATAATATAGTAGGAGATTGGTTCCAGTCCTGAGGAAACAGCAAAAATATTACAAATATTTTAAAACTAGAGCTAACCATTGATTAACTTTTAAGAAAATTAAAACCAAAAGAAAATTACGATGAAATGCAAAAACGACAAATATAATATGTAATAATAATTATTATAATACCTAATATTAATATCTAATAATAATGAAAACAAATTATTATTGTTATTATTTTTATTAAGTAAATGCCGTATTAACTAATGGATGAACAAACAATAAAGGTTGTATACCAATACTAACACTATAATGCATAGTACACATAGTTAATATATGTATACGCATACTAGTGATGTAACGAATGCTGATTTTTCAGTATTCGCGTATGCGAATGCGAATACGAATATTCATCATTTTAGATAAATTCAAAATTCTAATTTTATAGTTAATTTTATGATCAAATTGTATTTAAAAATTGATTAATTAAATATCAAATTATACAATTCTGAATTGATAGAAATAATTATGTATGAACTTCTTGTACGCTTTTTTCTTTATTCAATAACATTTTTAAAATGATACGAAATTTTCGTGACTAATATTCGTAAATTATTTGTAGGATTTTTGCAAATGCGAATGCGAATGTCAAAAAATGTGCGAATATTCGCTAATACGAATGCGAATGTGAATGTTCGTTACATATCACTAATACATACATATGTATTTTGTATACTATAGAGTGCGGTCGTTTAATCTGGAAAACTGGAAAGAAAAAGTTGTCCGTTCATTCATGGGAAAAATCCTCGGACAGGTCGATTTTATTTTTTGAAGGCGCATCTTTTCTGATAGTTGAAGTTTTTTTCCAACCCACCCGTTTGCGCACTAACAACATTGGTAAATTTTTTAAATAACCAACCCCTATATTTGTTGATGGATTCTGAATCTTCTTTCAATCATGCACACAAAAATATATATTATGTGATATTTCTGACCTAGATTTGTTGAAATAATAATTTTTCGAATTAAAAATATATTTTGTATATACTACTCATAATCAACTATGGTTCCAATATAAAAAAATAAAACTTTATTTTTTCTTGAGAAATGAGCCCCTCTAGAAATAATCTGAATACTCCACTGCATTGTGCTTGAAAAAGTGCCTGAAGCACGTTTTTACAGAATTGAATTATTTTGAGATATAAAAATGTTATGGGCACATTTCGGAACGATGAAAATTTGAAAAACAACCTGTATCTTCGTCACCATCAAAGATATAGTGATGCCGTTAGCACCATTTAAAGTTTCTCGAAAATCGATCGCACGACACCTTAGTCGATTTTTCTCTACCTGGTCTGGATATAGGTTTTTCCTGCTAAAACCATCCAATTTGCAGCACCCTGTACATTGGGCTGTCCCTTATTTTGGTCATTTTAGAATTTTCTAAAATGCATTACAGATGTATACATACATATACATATGTATGTATGTTTATACTGAAGAAAAAAAAATCTGCCAATTAAGTTCCAGCTTAATCCGATAAGATTAACTGATGGTGCCACAGAGCGACTGGAAAGTTATCATTAATATTAAATAATGATATATTATTATAAGAATGATTTATTGAAAATATCTGTTAATCGGTTAGAGTTAGGAAAATCTCACTTCAGTACTTTTTTATAGAGCCTGAAAATTCCCATATGAATTTGTATTCAAACAGCTATCTAGATTGACATGGTAGAATAGACAGTGTGGAATAGCGTTATGTTCTGGAATTAACAACGTTCCCTTTTTTTCCACGATAACAATTATCCGGATTTATAGCTAGCATCCTTCAAGTGGAATTAACGCGAGCTCTGCTATAAAACAACGATTTGTTTAGAGCTTTAAAGGCTTGCCAGTCTTGCCGATTTGGCAGTTTTGAAACTAGCATGACATTCATCACAATCATTTTGAAGTTAAAATCATTTACTTATAATTACACTTTACTCTTGTAATCTAATTCATTATAAAATTATATGTATAATATACATTACGTACATATAAATAGATACAAGTATAACTAAAATTTTATATATGTACTACATACACCGCCGAGTCTAGTTAGTAGGTAACGGACATTCTTGATCTTGATACATTCGATCGAGAAGAAAATTCTGAGAACATGCATATATAATTAGTTATTAATCAAAATAAGTAGCAAATCTGTGCGCACTATAGTGATAAGAAGACGGATAACAGCGAAGTATATAGGAAGTTTGTAAATTGTGCGCTAAAAATTCAACACACAAAATTTGGTAGAAAGTGAATAGCCCTAGAAGATCCAGGGCACTTATATGCTGCCAATTGAATGATGGTTCCAATATTAAAAACCTTTATCCAAACCAGATAGAGAACAACTCACTCAGGTGTCGGTGTCATGGTATCGATTATGGGAAAACTTTGAATGATGCGAACCGCATCACGATATAATAACACTTTGAGAGATATTTGGTGTTTTTCAAAGTTCCATCATTTCGAAAAGTGCTTGTAGCTGTTTTATCTTTAAAAAAAGTTGTTTCTATAGAAACATTCTTTACACTTACAGTCAACTCCCGATTATCTGGTGGCGGATTATCTGGTTTGCGGATTAACTGGACAACCTTCTGACAATTTTTTTTTTATTTGTTAGTGTGAATTCATATTTTTCCATTCGAGTATGCATGTAAACTTCTTATAATATAAATTATTTTCTTACGTTGTTGGATCAACCGTGTTTTCGGATTATCTGTGACCACCCTCCCCAGAATTAGCTCGGATAATCGAGAGTCTACTGTACTTATGCTCATTACTAATTCATTAGTATTCGTAAGTACTTACATTTGAGTATTCCTATTGTATATGTACATACATATATGTATAGATTAGATGTTCAATGTCTATCTAAAAATTAATGAACAACAAATACGTGATAGAATCCAGATAATGACTTTCAACTGATAACTACTATACTTGATGGAATTCTCATAAATTCCAGTTAAATTAATAATGGTTAAAATTTGCTGGATAAACAGCATGTTCCACACAAAATTATCACCAAATTTAAATACCATAAATACTTTGAGTATTATGGGGTTGTTATCATTTTTATTGCAATAGACGTTATTTACTATTATATTAATTAAACAAAAATGAAAATTATTAATTATTAGCTATTCGACATGAGGAATCCTATATTGAAAGTTACCTATTCTCGTGTACATGTTTCGACTGTATTAGCATCTTCAGTACAACACGCTGTTAATTATACCTATACAAATAAATACAAATTATATTTCAAAATTATTTCTAAGGACGTTTGATTTAGTCTATTGAACAACAAGGATGACGTTAATAACGTAAACAACTTAGTTGATGGCCGACAGCCACAATATTTTCATACAAATGAACTAGTTTTCTTTGATTTAATTGTCCGGAGCTCAAAATCCTAACCGCTGAGGACTGGCAATCCATGTGCATTTATAAAAAATACACTCATTCGATAATAAAGTCAAACGGTTACATTACAATAGTACAGATGTATTGCTGAGTGGTCAGGTGTACTATACATATATAATAAATAAAAGCAAACTTATGAAACGTTTCTGTTTGCGTTTATATTTTTATGCATTATTTTCGCTTCATAGATATTTATGTATTTGTGAATAATAGCACGTATGTATGTACAAATCGCTGGACAATGAAGCTACTAACTAATTGTCGGATATTATATTATATAAATAAATTATAAGTAAGGAAAGATCAGTTTTTATTTTTTTTCGCATTGTTCCACCAAATCGGAAAATTTGAAAAAAGTCCCAAGTGTAGACGCATTTCCTGCCAAATATAGTGATTGCTTTTTTTTTTTTCAAAAATGCGGTAAAAAAAATTATTTTAGTTTTATTAATTTTTTGAAAAATTAGTTTTGAATTTGAGAATCACAACAAAAATGTTTTTTCATGCCTCTTACGTCAAAGTGTTATAATATCTGTGAAAAAATTACCATTTGTCAATTTTAATTTCTACTATCGATAAAAAAAATAAAAACGTGAAAAGGGGTATTTTTCAAATAACTCGAAAACGACACGAGATCAAGAGCTAAAATTTTGGGCGAATTATTTTTATTTGATAGCAGAACGATTCCTATAAGCATTGATTCCTATTATATTTATATTATATTATACATATACATAATATATAATGGAAATCAATGCCTATAAGTATCGATACAAAACGCAACAGGGGCAGATTTGGCATGGTTAACCGGCTTTCCGTTAAGAATCTTTTATTTAGATAATTCGGTAATCAAGCTGTTTATGAAAATGCGAGAGAACCGAAAAAAACAATTGTTACCTTGTATTTGGCTAATTATAAAATATACTGTTTCAGATGCTCCATAAGAATTTGGAAGTTTCTAATAAATTAGTCTATACTAGTATAAAGTATTATTTCAAAGGCAGTCGCCAAGATAACAATAAATTTTAACAAGTTAGTCCCCATTTTCAAACAGTGCATATTGCCAATGTGGATTTGAACTTGTGCCAAATGCCTTTATGTTGAATTTCTTTGTTTCTTCTTGCACTATATTGATTAGACACTTGATATTGATGTTCCTTATGTTTATTCTAGCCCTCAAAATTGTACATAGGTACACATTAAGTATTAGTATATATAATACGTATATTAACATTAACTATAGTACAGTGCGCGTCAAAAAAATAAAATAAAATAAAATTCGTATTTTCTTCAAAATTGTTTTTTGAATAAAACGATTCAATGTTTTCGGCACACCAGCTCTTGAGCTATGACATCATGGACATTTTTTTTTTTAAATTGCAGCATCTATTTTTTTTTTCAGATATCTAAATCTAAATTTTTTCTGATTACAACCATTTAACATTTGTTAGAGGTCTGATCGAATTGTTTGCCATCATCAAAATTACAATTCTTCATTTTTCGGTTAAAGGCACCATGATTTTTATCAAAAAAATTGATTCAGACTGAAAGAGAATAACTTCAATATACTAACAAAAAGAGTAGATAGTATTTAAAAAAAATTTTTGTCATGCTGATAATTGATAGCTGATTCTTCTATATGTAAAATTAGTTTCAGTAAGTTTCTTCATGTGCTTATTATGACGTAACGACTTACTTTATAACCCTCATATATTATATGGTTAGTATCAGAAGAAAAATCTACTTTTGATTTTCTCTATTATACATATAGGTACAATGGGAAAATATGAAATGTACCTATATTATTCCTTGGATATGACAGTTGCTATGCGAATTTGACATAGCAGTTTATCAAGGGACTTTGCTTGTCTCTAATTAGAGGTGTCTGTTCAGCTGCACCGCGTTTAACCGACTCGATGCCGTCTGCTCCGTATACATACACATGTCACTCGTCAACAATTATCGAAATTATAAAGGAAAAACAATCAAACTATATATAGATAATTAATTTTGATAAAGCTCTCATTCTTGATATAACTGGGACTCTATTTATGTATTAATAAAATCTTGACTAGAGACCATTTTTAATATGAGAATTTTATAATAAAATACAATATAGAAAAATTAGTGACAGCTGGTATTGCATTATTCTGCTGTTTGCAAAAATGGAAAAATAAAATAGGGATTTTGAGGCGATGAAAAATGCAAAAATAAAACGAACTTGTTATGGTTATATGATTTATGATCGATAAGAGAAATGAAACTTATCTTATAAGGGGAGTTGAAGTATACCTATTTCACTTTAAGAGAATCTAAATTATAGACTAAATACTAAATACTCACTAAATAATTCATTCGAAAATTTTAAACAAAGCTGCTGATATTGAAAAATAAATTGCGTAACCACAAATTAGTATAATGTTGATGATATTCGGACACCTTTTAGTTGGCGGTGTTTGTTGTCGTTACTCCATTGTAATTCCTTTAATGTCAACCTAATGCTATTTATGTACGAGTATACATTGTAAACTTACGCTCGAGACACACAGGACCTATTTTCAATGTCCATATTACGTACGCTGTCGCTCTTTATTTATAATTTATAGGTATAAGTGTGCCCGAGCATTAACCTACACATACATACATACATATACATATGTAAAACATTGATATGTGTAGTAGATAACTAGTTCAGAGAATATTCTGGATGCATTGTATTTTTTCGTAGTATTTTATTGATGAAACGGTAGACTTGAAAACATTATCAACCTCTACTGAGAAATCACTCTCACAATCAATTGTTATTAGTGAGGTAATACGTGTAACTGTGTAACAATGAAATGCGGCAATAAGGAAAACATATTATTGGTATCCTAGCTCTTTTATTATTCAACTAAATAAATATGAATGGTTATAGATTTATAGTTTAAATTCTTATCCTCCACAAACTTATTCATAATTTATTTTGACTGTTGTATATTGGAAATTTGATGTCATTTTCACTTATAGCAGATAACATATGTATTGTATGTTCTTTGATTTTCCACGCTGGATGTCAAATAAAATAGCTTTATATTTTTATGTTGTAAATCTGCATCATATTATCGTATGGGATGTCCTAAGTATAGCAACAGAGTTATGAAGTTTAACTCTGTTGCTATAATATACATATACGTAGGATATGTATATAGACTTATATACAGGATGTCCTACCGAAAAAGCCGTCGATCCAGTACGGCAAAACTACTGATAGTAAAAATCTGAAAATTTGTGAGCATACCCATATCCGAGGGGCATTCTCAGCTAAACTATTTTCAAGATGGTGGCACTTCCGGTTGTACCGGAAAACACGGTCTTATAAACAGGTCTTGACAATAGTAGTAGTGGGGGTGATAGCTGATGCTGTAACGCCTTTCTGGCGTATTTTGCTATCTATAATCTTCAATAAGAAGTGAATGGAGGTTGCAAAAGTCGACGGATCAAAAAGCTCTAGACAATGACATGTATGACCATAGTGCCTTAGACCCTTTAGGAATATCCATTTTTCACCAAATTTTGTGTGTTGGTATAATTTATCATTACAAAATAAGTTGTTGGCGAGTTCTCTTTCGAAAAACACAAGTTTGAGGCTCTATATCTTTATTAAGCTTTCGAAAAAGTATTACATAGAATTTACCGTTTATTTTTGAGTGTAGAATCACTCTTTGAATTATTTGTACGTAATTTCCGAACAGCCTATGTATAATATAGATATATTTACTATTTACATTGAATTACATTGAGGTTGAAATAAAATGCATAAAGCACTTTCACTTATTACTACGCGCACATATACCTATTTATACAAGCACAGTGCACGCATATTAATTTTTCTGTTTTATAGAAAAGCTTATTATTAGCTCATACCTAGTTCTAGATGCTAAACTATTTTTGCCTCACTCAAATAAATATAAAAGCATTAATCAAACTACAGCCTCATATAAGATTCCATTTGAATAATACGAAATTGTTTGTCTTTTAGTATGACCGAATGTTTAAGTACCAATTTCACAATATAAGACAAAAAGTAATATTACGTAATAAATTATTATCAGATAATTACAAATGACAATTATTGCAATTAATTCACTACTACCAACCAATATATTTCATTTTTATTTTTGGACAGTAACAAAACACTAGATGCTGGGAAGTATTATCTATACATATATGTATGTAATTGTATAGGAATTGTATTTATATCTCTTGTTGCTCTCTATCTCGAATAAGTTGAACCCAAATTCATTAATATTACTTTATCGGTCTAAACCAAGACCTGATATTAGAACAAATCAATCCCTTATTCTCTCCAATTGTCGACTATTCCAAAAACTTGAATTTATTCTAGGTTCCTTCCGAGTTCAATTGTGTTTACTTGAAACCAATTAAATAGAAGACGATGACATTTATCATTATTACCCAAGTACAGAGAAATTAAACTAAATAATCGTGATATTGATCTCAATTGAGGCAAAATTCATATATTAATAAAACAGTTGAAATTGCTTAGGTGTGGTATCTATGTAATGTACTATGTATCTATGACAAACTTGATCTCGATTATCTCTCGCAAAGGAAATGAAAAAAGCTCACAAAAAGACAAGTCGACATATTTTGTTCTATTTATTTGATAACTTACCGACATGCCTTCATACAAGAATGCTGTGAACTTGTCACATTTACTCATAGAAACATCGCATTAGAGTCATTATTAGTAGATAAATAAGGTACTGTTGATCTGTTAAATAAATTCACGACAACCGATATTAGAAATAAACTGTCAGTCACCTACATCGACGTCATCTATTAAACAGTTAAAACGCCCGACTAGTAAAACGACCTAGCGTCGGTTCCTGGCGACGCTAGTCGGCATCCCGCGCACGATACTAACGCGTCGCCGACCGGCGCTTATTTCATCCAAAGAAAATTCTAAGGCTGCATTCAAAAAAAAAAAAACAACAACAACAACATTGTCCCAATTATTGGGAGAAAACCATTTAAATTAAAATACTGCGCAAACTTATAAGTTGTACATACCTAATTCTCACATACAATAGAAACAGAAAAATATCTGTCAACAGATATAGTTTTTCTCTCTTAATATTTATTATTTTCAGAATCTTTTAATGATAATAATCATAATAATAATAATAATAATAATAATAATAATAATAATATGTAATATTCTTGACTGTTTTCATTTATTCGTCCGTATTTTTACTTCAATATTTTATTTGTTTCTTTGATACTATCTAACTCTTTTTGTGATGTATGATTTGAGTAGATGTTACCAGTCTCCAAGGCGTAATAAAAATCTAAACAAAACATCCCTATGCTATTTTACATTTTGAGATAAAAAAAAAACCTCCCGAATTCCTACTACAAATAGAATAAATATTATTATTATTGTTATGGAACAACACCTTCAAGATTTGATCCAATTAAATAATGAATTATTTTAGAGAAGAGATGTACCTACACAGATAAATGTTTCGTCACCGGATGTGTCTGCGATGCCTTTCTGACTGCAATAATAATTAAACATGAACGTGTTAAAAAAGTTAAAATGGAACAATAAAAATGAAAGGTGAATTACTTTACCTCCTATACGATATTTTGACAATTTTTCCAAAAAAAATACTTCAATGGAAATGATGAATTTTTGAATTTTGTTCCATATTGGATAATTATTTATTTATTTATTCATTCTACATCAGTTCTATCGAAAACCTGAGTATATAAGTTAAGATAGGATAAGTTAGAAACTTGTGTAAAATATTAAGACCCACATCCTTGTAGAACATATCGAATGAATTGACAAATACATATCGTGTTTGTACTTTTGATACATACAATCTTATACAAGTAAATATATTTCATACATATGTAGGATCTAGAAATCTGTAACGGGCGTGTCACCCTTCTTGGTTTCCTAGTCCAATCTAATAGTCTAATTATTACCCTTTACAGCACCGCCTTTAACGACTAACGATGTTAAGCAACATACAACTACCCCATAAAACATAGGAGTAAAGCCTGCATCACACGAGGTAAGTTTTCTTGATAGAATATCGGCTTATTTTGCTGCTAGGTTTTCAGCGGGCAGCGGTGCTAGTTGTAATAGATTTTTGACGGTTGGCTTCACACAGTGCTAGTTTCAAAGCTAGTTTTGAAAATAAATTTGAGATGTCAATATAAATAACTAGACCCGACCTCTGGTTGGAAAAATGAGCCTCGTAAATAAATCCATGAAGTCAGTCCCAAGCTGCCTAAAGCTGTGGCTGAATCAATTAGAGCGTTCCGAATTCTCTCTCAATTATTGTCGCCATACATGTTCTTTAACAACGCAATTCCACACAAATGAATACGCACCGGATTGCACTAGACCGTTTTATCCTTAACAAAACTGGTTGGCAGCCAATAACCACTCTAAAATACATCACTTTTGCTCTGCGCAAAGTATAGGCAGTAAAATATATATCATTTGTCATTTTCTGTGCATGCCAACCAACCACTTGATCAAATATTGCTTTCCGATTGGTTCGCATCTAAACTAGCAGAAAAAATATCACCGAAAATAGCACATGTTCTATCTGGGAAATCTAGATTGCAATCAAGCAACGGAATCCGCCGTGAGGTCATTGTCTAGCTTCGGAGCTAGCAAGGAAACTATCAAGAAAACTTGCCGCGTGTGATGCTTAAGATAAAGCACATGAAACCTACAAACAACCCTAATAAATTTAATGTCTATTACCACGCCCGGTATAAATGTATACATATAGGTAGTATATACAGAGTGTCCGTTTTTCGAGCTCAAGCCAAAGGTGTACATTTTTATTTTGATTTATAATCTGGAAGAAATTTTCACTTTTCAAAGTATTTTACGATTTTTTTTTTCACTTGCAACTAAATTCTTTGAAATATTCTAATTACACTATTTATGAATAACAATGTTTTGCTGAGAAGCTTTCATTATAAATATTTTATCATTCAACAATAATTTTTCCGCTTTTCTATTTGCTTGTACCTATTTTGTTTGTTTTTTGTTTTTTTTTTTGTTTTCTTCAATTCCCTATCAATTATATTTACTTGTACACTCTGTGTCACATGATTACTCTCACCTGTAAAATCAAAAGACAAAATAGATCTGAACGATTATGTAGATGACCATAGTACCCTAAGCCCTTTAGGACCATCCCTTTTCCATCAAATTTTGTATGTTGGTACAATTTATCACTACGAACAAGTGTGCAAAATTTGAGGACAATTGCTTCTATACCAAATAAATTGTTGGCAAATTCTCTTCAGAAAAACATAACTTTGAGGCTCTGTATCTCCGCTAATATTAAGCTTTCGAATAAGTATTACATAGACTTGTAGTGTAGTGTAGAATCACCCCTCAAATTATTTGCACGTAATTTCCGGACAGCCTGTATATGAAACACGTATTTATCAAACCAAAATGAACAATTCTCTTTAGTTGTTTAATGTAAAAATCTTTATTGAAATATTCACAGTCTTAATGAACAGTATTAGATAAAATACAAATACTTAGCTATTTAAAATCATCTCTAGTATAATATAGAATCTCTTACAATTATAAGATGATAATATTACAGGTAAACATATGTTCTAGAACTATACTTACAATTAATCATTTCGACAACAAAATGAGTTCATACTTTATACACATATTAACTGCTACGTCATAATTTACAAATACATGTATAGGTGTGTACCTACTATATGAAATATACTTTCCCACAAAAAATCTTTATATGTATATGAAAGTATTTGGAGGAAAGAGAATTGCGGAATAAATAAATCAATGACTAGTTAAATTATCAAATGGAAATTCATCTTCATCTTCACTAGATTCTTGACTTGATGGTGGTGTATCTAATTGTGGCCAACCTAAATCTAAATATTCTTCATTTGCTGTACATGTTAATATTCTATCAATACGTTCAACAAGTTGGGGAAATACTGGTCGTTCATTTGGTAAATATTTCCAACAGTCCCTCATCAACATATAAATTTCTAATGAACAACATGGGGGTTTCTCCATTCGATGACCATTACGTAGAAGTTGGAATAATTTTTCAACACTGGGCACCGAAGGATATGGAGTTCCTATTTAATAATAAAATTCAATTAAAATTACAAAGTTTGTCTCTTGAAAATTTGTATACCACATCAAATCAAAATATATATTACTTACCTCCAAGTGTCATAATTTCCCATAACAGAATCCCATAAGACCAAACATCAGATTGTGTTGTGTAAACTCTATGGAAAAGAGCTTCAGGTGCCATCCATTTAACCGGTAATCGACCATCAGTTGTTTTTCTATAATAATCATTACAATGTATATCTCTAGCTAAACCAAAATCAGCAATTTTCAATACATGATCATCACTAACCAACACATTTCTAGCAGCCAAATCGCGATGAATGCACTAAAATAAAATTATCAATCGTCATATCCATCACAATTCAAATAATTGAAATAATTAAATAAATGAATTATTTAATAAATGAATACAAAGAAAAAAAATAAAAAATACCCGTCTAGATGCTAAATATTCCATCCCTCTAGCAACTTGATAAGCAAACGAAACTAAATCTTTTTGACTTAAAGTTTTACGTTCTTTCTCAATAATACCAATCGCCGGTTCATAGCCAGAAGTTGGACGATGTTGTCGTAAAAAATCACGTAAATTACCATACGGTGCAAATTCAACAACAACATATAATGGACCACCTTGAGTACAACAACCTAATAAATTGATTATATTTATATGTTTGCCAATCATTTTCATCATTTCCATTTCAGATACTAAATCAGTCAAATCATTATCAGTATGTCCCTCTAGAATTATTTTCATTATTATTAATTATTGCTAATTAATAATTTCTATAACACAATATAACCTTTCAACATTTTTACTGCTACTATCGTACTAAGTCCAGGTTTTAATAAGCCTAAAGCTTCGGCCTTAACAACCTTACCGAAAGCTCCTTCGCCCAATGTTTTCCCCAGACACAACATATCACGTGGTATTTCCCAATCCGAATCCATAGGTAATTCATATTCTGATATCATACCATCACCCGATGTTGTATTATTAATTTGACTTTTTTGTTTCTCAATTTTAACAACAGGCATCAACTAAACGATCAATTCAAGCAATTCAATTAATTAATTAATAATTAGTGAATCAATAAACAACTTACTAAAGGCTCTGAAACGTTTTCGGTAGTATTTTGTATTTTTTCGATGATAACTTTTTTGGTCCATTGTGTTACAACAGCGGCTTTAGCATTTTCAATTGCTAAAATCTGTTTACGTTTCTCACTGAAAATTCATAATAATTTTAATTGAATCTATTGAATTTATTTGATCTTGATTCTCTTACGAATTCAATTTTCGTATAAATGCGTAAATTGTTACAAAAAACAATAATAAAATTAATATTGCAACGGTAACATAAATGGTGATTTTCCTCCAAGAAATTGTCGGTTCTTCGTCTAATTCTATAAAAACAAATACATACATATACGTATTTGAATAATTGCCATATAACGGCCAAGAAATAAGACAAATTCTTACTATCAACAACTTTCAAATAGGCCTGTGCTGCAGTTTGACCTAAACTATTTGCAGCAATACAAGCATACCATCCTTCATCTTGATAAGTAACATTTTGAATTTCATAAACTTCCGGATTCGTATTATCGCCACTTTTCTAATAATCAATCAATCAGTAAATAAAAGTTAAGACAATGGTAATTGAATCATATTACTATATTCAATTGATTGTTGATTTATGTTCAGATTTCAAGCAAGTCTTTTTTCTTTTTATATCGAAACTGAATAAGTATGTATGTATGTATGTATGTATGTATCTACCTTGCTCGAATCTGAACATATAATAATAATTATAATTATTATTATTTATTAATAATGTTAATATCTATAATTTTTATCTAATTAACTATACCGACAATGATTTGAATCAAGATCAGTATACGTAATACATATATTACTTACAATTAGTTAGTTAGTTAGTTAGTTAAATTGACAACCCGTACCCAAACAATATGACTTGATTTCATTTAGACCATCATTAATTACAATAATTACAACTATCAACATGCTCAACAACATAAACTGATGGACGATTTCGTATTCAAATGTAAAATAATCAAATGATAATAAGATATTAATTCTATTCATGCATTATTTTTGTTAGTTCAATAAGGTGTACCTGCACAACAACAGGATCTCTGTCTGTGTATACCCTTGTCCATTGAATAAAAGGATTTAAATCAGAAAGAAAATTACAAGTGAGGTTTATATTGGAACCAACGACCACAGTAGTATTCTCTAATGCATTGGTAACTACAGGCCTGTTGTGATAACGTTCTAAAAAGTAAACATATAACACTTAACACAAAGAAATATTGTTGATTATACAATAATAATAATAATAGTAATAATAATATCACAGTTTGAAAAAAATTGCAAAAATAAAATAGCTTCCATCACCACCAACCCGACACCAAAATAAAGAAAACAAAACAGATATACATACATATGTAGTTATTATTATATAACTATGTAGGTATTATAGAGATTTTAACAGTTTTAATAATTTGTACCTTTAAAAGTATGCCTTGTATACTGGTTATATTTTCAGTATCATTTGTGGGGAACTTCAAACGGAACCATGTAACAAATGGTTCTAAATCAGCAATAACTTGCGGACATTCAAATATAGCTGTACTATTTACCAAAACAGTTAAATTTTTCGGATAGCCGTCTTTAATATATGGTTTTGATGGATATCGCTCTATATTTAAAGCAATTTGAAACAAAAACAAAAACAAAAACCACTAAACACTAAATTATTGGGAAACCAAAAGACATAAATAATTTGTATATTCATTCAATAAACTTACCAACAACATCAACGCTATATGTATAATTTATACATCCTAATTCATTACATACAACACACGTATATTCGCCTCTATCATCAGTTACAAGATCTTCTAACCACAATGACCAATGTTGGTATTTAATTTCTCCTAAATGTCTTTTTGGTGGTTGATCATTTTTATACCATGTTATATTTGGTGTTGGTTCACCGCCTGCTTTACATTTCAATACAATCATATTACCAGCTGGTTTAACAACTAAACGTGACATTTTACGCGGATTCACAAAGTATGGTGCTTTTTTTTCAATTTCACGACGTCTACGTACCACATCTACAAATTCAGAATAATCAAAATATAGAAGATGAGAAAGAAATAAAGTGAAAAATAAATAAATTCACATATCACAAATAATAATAATAATAATAATAATAATTATATTTATAATGATAATGATAAAAATATGAGAAACTCACATTGACCATTTTCGCAGTTAATATCGGATAGTAAAACTAATAATATTATCATCAAATACCAAATATGAGGAATCATGATGACTGCATTTGATCTGAAATTAGAATGCAAGACTTTCGTTTATTTAATCAATTACAATAATAATAATAATAATAATAATAATAATAATAATAATAATAATAATAATAATAATAATAAAGGAATAAGTCATTTTCAGAAATTGAAGGATTTACTATAACGGTCCAAGAGGGAGTTATCGGAGCATACATATGTTATGTATAACTATAGAAATTAATTATTAAAGACCAAGATTGCCTTTGAAATTTTCGATGATATTTTGATAGATTACTCGATACTAGGACTAGCTTGCCTAAAGAGATCACTTGTACTGACATGTTTATGGAAATAATAAAATGTATCTATAATCTATAATAACACAAATTTTTACTGAAACTAGCATAAATCTAATTACCTTTCAATTTCGCAAAGATTTTCAATAATAATAATAATAATAATAGTGAATGTCGTAAAATCTGGATTGTTTGGAAATTTTGTTTGCAACAATTTCTAACTCAATTTAGCCAAGTGTAAAACGGCCCTAACAATAAATCCAACAAAATTAGCCAATTAATTAGTCATTTCATTTTATAGAACCGAAAAGAATGTTTTGTTTTTTATATATTGAAATATATTATCATGTGTATTTGATAAAAAAAAAACAAGAAACAAAAAATAAATTATATTTCATATAATGTTAAACTTTTAGAACTTATCATTTCTAACAAAGACTATTTGTAAGTCTAGTAAAATAGTACCTGATTTTTTTCCGATAATGTCTAGAATTACTGCTTGGCAATTGTGTAAGTAATTATTTTGAAACAACCTCTCATAACAGCCTTGTAACAATATTCCATTTATAAAAATTTGTACTATCCAAAAATAAGTATTCTATACACCAAAACATTGTTATTTCAATATGTATGTAACTATAATACTTATAAATGCATCTGAATTTTGTGAAATACAAAATCAGCTCCGGAGCAGGTAAGAAAAAAACGTCAAAAAGGGAATGGAGAGGAATGGTTATTGCTGACTAAAAACAGACACCACGTGTATACCACATGTGCAGACTTGTAGACAAAAGTAGCTACTGTGTTTCCGTTGTACGTTATTTTCTATATATGAGAATTAAAAAAAGAAAATAAAAAAAGAATGTCTCTATCAATTTTTGTCAATAGTAACTAAATATTTTTGAAAAGATAAATTCTATTCAGGTAAGCGAATATTATTCTATAATAAGTATTGAGTTAAATTTCTTACTACAATTTAATTATTGAAACTATTTCGTTGTTTTCAAATACAATTTTTATTATCGAATCAATGATTGGAAAAATAAATGTCGATGTCGATATAGGAATCATCGAAACAGGAAACTAAAAGTAGGATAGGTGACCCTTGTGAATTGAATTAAATTCATTTAATCAATCTCCTCTTTAATGAACCATTATTTATTAGAAAAAAAACTCGAAGATGTACGATGTACGTACATAGGTATAGTCAAAATATGGAGAATACTACCTGATAGTTGTCAAATATATGTTAGAACCAAAGACAGGATATCCGTGTCATTTCTATTTTCATTATCGATATTCTGGTAGGTTTCAACATACGAATTTTAAATTAAATTCATATTAGACAGAAATATTGATACTTATAGGACATTGGATAAGCTTTTTTTTTATTCTTTCTTGTTACACACAGACAGATAGTTTATGGAGCCTTACTTGCGCTTACAATTAGTGTGTCTTCAAAATTGCTTTACATTATACACATCTCTCTGCTGTATTGTATATTTTTTATTTATTTAAAATAAATCCGATACTTGTAATAATTATAAGATAGTATCATTTCACCCATGACAATTCACCATCATCAACAATAATAAATATTTCTATAATAAAATTACATGTTGTTCCTGTTCCATTCAATTGCGACAGCTGATTATATTAACTGATCGATATTATCTACGTATAACATGTATTGAAATTAAAGTTTTCAAATATTTGTTTTTGTTGTTTTGAAATTACTAAGTCAAGTTTAGCGGAAATAGTACAACGAATGGACCGCCACCGGATATCACATAACAAGCAATTCAAACCTTAACTTAACTTATTAAGATGCAACGTTGCTCGCTTTCTCAATTCTATTTAGTATTCCCATAATGACTATTGTATAGAGTGTGTATATTGCAAATGATTATGTTAGGAACAATGGCCGAATGGAATAGAAAAAATATAATATACATGCTTATATAGATTTATACATTATACATAAGTATACATAAATTGTATGTTATTGATAAATTAAAATTCTAATTGTGCGACTTCCACTATGCTTAGATTTAATAATTTGTCTATTTTCCGATTGAATTACTTACACCTGTAACTAATCTCAAATAGTACAAACTATAAATATCCAAATAACAATAAACAAACTAGATGTATATGTATATGTACCTATAAATCATATAAAATTCAATTAGCTCAAAATAAATTCAGTCAGTTGAATAGTACTCCCAAATATTATTATTAACTTGATGAAAGATACAGAAGGGAAAACAGGATGAAAAATAAACGAATATATCCTTAGGATAAATCAAAAATGAAAATAATAATAATAATAATGATAAAAATAAAACTAAATTAAACAGAAAATTGTTTAAATAATTATCGATTGACAGATTTTCCTTTATTGTTAGCAAAAATCTGTACTTCTCAATAGTTAGTTATTGAGTATTTGTAATGCGAAATTGTAAACCACAAAATCCACAATTCTATTACAACTAGTTGTAAGATCGAAAATAACAATTAATATTTCTATATACTTACACAAGAAATATCTATTTATTTTTAAAGTCATTGTAGTTATACATATAAAACATATGTGAAACATAAAATTGATGTATTTATTATTATTATTATTATGAGAAATTTAAATCAT
>JAZBGX010000047.1:0-54267 GCA_037414775.1 Zonitis immaculata
TATATATATGAATCTTCAATATTTGATTTATATACATACAAATAAAAATACCAAATCAATATTTTCGTTATATTATCGTAGAATTTGTTTCGCTTTTCTTTTGTCTTCGTGTAAAAGCCAACTAGGTCACATCTGTATAAGTTAAATGTTGACAAAAACCACAAAAGAAGAAGAAGAAGAAAAAAGAAGACTCATCCTCTAATTTTTCTCAATCATCCTTTGATTATAATTTATCAATCTTTTTATGTTATTTGACACAATTTCTATTCAAGATTGTTCAAATTCATATAGTTTTATAGAAATATCGTCAAAAATCGGATGTTTTTCGAAATTGATCATATATTTCGGAAAATATTTACTAAATCAATTCAAATCAAAAATTTGTTAAGAATAAACAAACTTTTGTTATATATATATATATATATATAAAATTGTTGACTTACAAAAAAGATACACAGCAATATAATTGGTAATAATTTCAATTTGGTTGTACAAATTCTATATAAACTTTATATCGATTTTATGAGAGAATTATGTATTCAAGCGTATGAGAGCTCTCTACATATCTATATATATGTATATAATATATAAAGGAAGTCTACTTTTCGAAGCAGAAATTATTGAGAAATAAGAAACTGTAAACGATACACATACAAATAAGTCGATTAAATTTGAGTAAAATTGCGTAATTTTGAATGTAATTAAAAAATAATATCAATAGAATATTTATATCACTTTACAATTTTCAGGAACCCTTATCAATTTCATTTTATTCTTTTGGTTTTTTTTTTGCAACAATTAAATTGGCATTTTTTCAGAGAATTGGACTGAATTTGAATTTAACGATGTACTTGATATTTTAGTTTAGTTTTCAGCAATTATTTTTATCTATTTAGTTTATTTATAAAGCGTTCTTTTTTTTTTTTTTAGTTGGAAATAATTACTGAAAAATCAACCGGAAAATATTTAAAAATAACAAGACAGTTATAATAATTGAATTTATAAAATAACGCCGATTTACGATCGTAGGTAATAAAAATGAAAAAAATATGTCTCACAGTATTATAAATAGTCGCCAAGAAATTATAAATCGAATTGCAAAATCACGCTAATTTATCCCCTCCCCCCAAAAAAATGTATAAAAACTAATTACGCTAATTTAACTTTATATAATTAGTTAACTTTTGCCGCAATTTAACCAATTTCGTATCTTTTATAGGACGCATGGGCAGTCTTTTCTATAGTTAGTTTTAGGAACCAAATTATCATTCTGTATCTTTCTAGTTAATAAGGGTATATAGGATCAAATCATTAAATAGATCCAAAACAGGTAACAACTTAATATAATTTGGTAGGACAGATCATGTATTTTTACTTTCATGGATCAAATATATTCGAATGAAATAGAATATATCTCGGTATAGGGATCAAAAGAACCAATAGAGTTTCTGTAAATTCGTTATTAGCAAAAAAAATGAGGAAAACGATAGTAATTCCAATCAGAATTCTGAATAAAATAACTTTAAAGGTGAAAATTGGGAAATTCTAAAACGATACTTGAAGATTTTAATTCATATTTGAAACTCTAATAAGAATTGATAGCGAAAATCGTTTAGAAAATCTAGAAAAATTCGCATTGACAAAAACAATTTCACAATTAATGACTGAATGGAAAAAATGCTAAAAATTATTCCGGAATTTTCTAGCAATTGTCAAAAATAAAATGGAATTTTTAAGAAATTAGTCATCTTTTTATTCAGAAAAGTGGAATTTTAGTAGAAAAAAAATTAGAAAAATAGTGCAATTATTTCGTTTAATGGAATAGTTTTAGTTTTAATCAAGTGAAGAACCGATTTGTATTCGAGACATGGACATCCTGTATAAATGTGGTATAAAGTAATTATACAAAACAAGAGATTTATCATCGAATTAAACAAAAGCAATTGGTTTTAAATTAAATTTTAGAGTAAATTCCATTTATCAATAGTTGTCTTTAGAATATATATACGTAGATAATCCAGATAATAATACAAACATTCCATATCCAGTAATTATACCTTAATCTAGATTATAATCTCTGTTTACAATTAAAAATTAATTAATATAAAAACATTATAATTAGGGATTGGATTTTATTAATGTTAATGGAAAAATCCATTCAGCGTCTGCTAAAAGTTCTCTTAATATGATTAAATAAATTCACATCCAAATATTTCTTTTAATATCAGATTATTTATATTTTTTATACAAAATACTTTAGAATTTCTTAATTTCCAGTTTTGATAATATATGTACGATAATATATACATTGATATAATCGCATTATCTTGCATAAATAAACGATTATTCGTACAAAAGAATTTTATTTTTTATATTACAACATTTATTTATTATTATTATTATTATTCATTTTTGCAATAATATAATTCTAGTAAATTATGGAAATTCAATGATTTTTCTCAATTTGTCTTATATTTGGTTAATTTATGATTAATGATTTTTTATTATTATTATTATTTAATTTAATTGAATAACCAAAAGTGTGATTCTCGAATGAATCCAAACAAATTTTTTTTTAATAATATTAGTTAAGAAAATTGGATTTTAATCAAAAATTTTCAATATTTATTCTAATTTTACGATTATTTATATTTATATTATAAAATTTATAATATAAATTTAGATGAATAATTTGATAAATATACCTTCTATATTGTAGTTACTCGATTTTTTTCGTATTAATTTAACACCAACACCATTCATAATTTGCCCAAAAATTATTTTTCGATATAAGCTTCAAGTTACGAACGATGTTACTAAGCATGTATGTACATATATTATATATCAAATAAAAGAAGGGGTTGTTTTATGTATATCTGATACAAGACTAAACTGATACCCTATTTAGTTAGCTTCTATGTAATTATAGTCGACCGTGAACTAAATATTTTCCAGTCGATACGGTTTATTTTATAGATTTATTGATAGAAAGGAAATCGCACAATAAAAGACGTACATACACGTATTTTGTGTTTTATTTTTACATACACACGCCTACAATACCGAAACAACAGGTTGATATATATATATATATATATATATGTATAACAAAACAACCCGGTATATTAACATTAATTATAGTTTTTTCGGCTAATACGATCATATTTTATTATAAATCATTCAGATATCGATATGAATTTGTTATTTTTATAATTACCTTGTTCAGGTGCACGTTTAATTGTGATACCGGCATTTGTTGTTGGTAATAATTTGTCAGTTGGACGATCATCATCTTCCGATATATTGGAATCATTAAATTTTCCAAAGAAATTATCACGATCTTCCGGTTTAGATACTTTAAAACGTTCGGGCATATTTTGATTATCTCCAATTTAAAAAAAATCGACAAAAAACAAATAGGAAATAACCAAACAAACACAATTTTATTTAATTATATAGAATAATTGATATCATCAAAAAAACAACACTACACACAAACAAATAATTAAAACAATAAAATTTATTAATTTATTTATTTATATTAATAACAATTAATCGAAATTAATGTCGACTTACATAGGAATAAACTGGCAATACCCGTTAACTATTAATTTTTTACTGTTTTGTGTGTTTTTTTTGTTATCAAAAACGCGCACAATTTCTCAAACTGACAGTTGTCACTATTTATAACCAAATTTTGTTTATCATAACTAACGCCATCTATACAACAATAGCTCAACTAATATACTACTAGTATCATCTAGTTGTGAATTTACTAACTAAATTCAAGTTCAATATAATTTGAACATAAAAAAGGGTTTATTCCACGGACATACCAGAAAAAAAAAATACCGAACCGAATGAACAAAAAAACCAAGCCTGCAACTAATGCCAGAAGCGAAATTGATGTTGAAACTGATGATAATAAATTTCATTTCAAACAATACAATTCAATACATTAACAAAAAAAGAACGTATATTTAATATAAAAATACCATTAATTATTATATAAATAACAATATTTTATGATATAGAATTATTATTAGAACAAAATATGGATATTTTTTGTTAGAATTTCCAATTTGTCTCAATTTGCAAGTCATAGGCTATAATATAATTTTTCGTCTATTATAAAGCGGAACATACACTGAAGAGCAACCATTCACACTAAAATATTGGCGTATATTTTTTAACCTACATAGCTCCTCAAACTGACGAGAATCATTTAATATAAGGGAGGACTGGTCTTAGGATAAACCTGAAACATAACAGAACCGAGTCGTCAGTTGTCTTACCTTATATAGTGTCACCAACAGCACTGTACCGGCATCAGCCTTTCTTCTCAAGATGACCTCCACCAGTGATGAATCAATTCTCGCTGAACGCCAGCATATTCTTTCCACAATACGGAAGCCTTCGTTTACTATAAAGTAAAGGATAAAAGTACAATAGAAAAGGTTTCCTCACTAAATCGCTGCTAATAACTTATGATAGAAGCCATGGCAATATAAGAAAGAACATCTGATTGATTCAAATTATCACTAATTACCGGTTGAAGCACTCACGGGAAGAAAATGCAGAAAAAAACTACAACTATCAAGCTTTATGTGATGTGTTGAATCGAAAAAAACAGCAGTCGAAGAGTTAACTTCATAACTTTATTGATATACAATGAATAATTTTAACATGAACTATTAACAATTTTAGAAATCGTAAAATTTATTCTAAATTATTTTATACAATAAAACATTAAGTTTTGTTTGCAAAAAAAAAATAAACACAAAAAAGTCATCACAGAGAAAGAGATAGAGAGATTTGTTTTATGTCTAACATTTAATAATAACAATAGTTTCTATATTGTGAAAAATTTGTATACAATTTTAAAAGTACAACAATTAAATTTTTAATTTCCATAGACATTTTTTTTCCATTTTGTTCAATTAAACAAATACGTAAAAAGAAACAACCCTAAAACCACAACACAGAAAACACGAGATTATATCTCGAGCTACAATTTGTTTTTGTTTTTGTAAATATCTATTAACAAATTGATTTTTAATTGATAATATAGATTGAAAATCTATCTCTTATAACTACTTTGAGCATTACTGAGCTATTGATTTATTTAATTTGAGATGTCATAATATTCGATTTGTTATAATATAAAATTCGAGACTAGTACAGATAATCAACGATTTTTTTCTTTTCTGAACTTACAATTTGAAATTAGATTCTGAATAAACTTGTAAAACAACAATCGAAATTTCTATTTTAAATTATGGTAAATTAGATGTTTGTAAATAGGCTGATGCCGAATTTAATAAACCAATTCTATGTTTTTGTTTACGTTGTTCAGTCATTTGATCTTTTAATTCCATTAATTGTTGTGATAAATTTGTCACAAGTATTTGTGTATTTTCTAATTGTAATTGTAAACTTCTTAATTCAATTTGTTCACCTTCACCTTCAACAGCTGCTAATGACATTGCACGTAAACGTGGAAACCAATCTAAATTTGTACCTTTTACCATTGCATAAACATAACTTTCTGGTCCTGTAAATTCAGTTGGATCTTTTACTTTTGTTAATACAATAAAATATAAATAATGCCACATATTATGTTCGCATTTTATATGTTCTTCAAAACTAACAGTTTTATTATCAAACGCTGAACGATTAAGACCTTAAAACAAAAAACCAAATTATTTCATAATTAAAACTGCAATTAATTTAATTTACCGCAAATAAAACAAGTATTTTTTAAAATTAGTTCTTTTTGTTGTTTTTCCGATCTCAAATCAGCAAAAGTATCAATAATAACACCAAATATAAGATTAAGTACGATAATAATCACAACAAAGAAGAACAGAAGATCATAAACCACGCGAGCAACAAATAGTGCCTCCTACAATTCAAACAAATGATAATTACAATAACTTTTCTAGTTTAAAAAAAAAAACAACAAACATACTTCACTACTAGGAGCTCTAAGAATATCGCCAATTCCACCGCCATTACGTAAACCTTGATTCAATGTTGTTACAATACACATAATTAATGAATCACATGCACGTTCTTTTTTCTCTTCACCAAAATCAATTGTTCGACAAAAATGAGCATCATCATCATGTAAGTATTTATTATTACCGCTTGGATCGGACACTGTTTCACATGCTGCTTCATCTTCTTTAGATTGAAAAATAAATTAACATTTAAAAAATAATAATAAACAATCACAATAATAAAATTTACCATTTTTCTTTTTAACACTAACAATAAAATCATCTTTAAAGAACATATAACCAATAATAGAGAACATATAAACTAGAATTAATGCCAAAACTGCTGTTAATATAATAGAACGGCCATTTCTAGTAACTGATCTTATAACATTCAATAATGTTTCTTCTCTATAAACAACATCAAATAACTGTAAAATTTCTAATTAATTTAATTCGTTTCAATATAATTGATGATTTTAAAAATTTACCAAAACTGAATAGAAAAATGGATGCATCAATAATCCTAACATACAAAATACTAAATATGCTAAATGATAAACAAGTTCAGCATCTGTGAGTATTTGTTGATAAGTTTTTGTTAATGTACCATGATTGCCCATTATACTGACTAGATGTATACCTTTGAGTAATATTGTAACAGTACCTAGAAGCCATAATGTCGGTTCTGGTCCTAGAGAGAATATCAGTCGAAGTATTGTTGATGCTACTAATGTCCTTATACCAGTTTCTCTAGGTAATGTTAAAACAATTGCTGCTGATATTAACATTGCCATCCATATTATAATCGAAATACTCGAACTAATTTCTAATAGAAAAAATTATATTTCTTCTAACAATTTGATAAAGAAATTTTATTTATACTTACTAGGTAGAACATCTTTGAATGGGTAGAAAAATGCAACAATTAAATTGATTAAAACAGCACAATTAAATAGAATATTACTCCATAACGACATATAACTACTAACCCAAAATAGAACAGGTTGTGCTAAAAAATTAATAATTAATTTATCAATAAATAAATTATAATGTTTAAATATTACCTCTTAATTTCTTTTGCCATTTCATTTCATTAAACATAGCTTCTGTACGTTCAAAGAAATCACAAACTTTCGAACCTTGATCATCACGTTCAGCTGTATTTAATACTTTAATTTTTGTATCAGTTGTTATATATTCGCATATTTCTGGTATTGGAAATACAATTTGTTCTAATGTACGATCATGTCTAACAATTTCAATTTGTGCTGTATGAGAAGCATAATACATTAATGCTTTTTGTATTTTCGGATCACTATAAAATTCACTTGGTTTTAATAATGCAGCTAATTCTTTATTATGTTGCGCTAATTGATGACATAATATATAAATATTATGGCCAACTTCTTTTGGTGATACAGCATTTTCAATACTACCATCATCAATATCATCATCATCATCATCATTTGTTTCTTGATGGAATGCACGACAAGCAACTTCAACTAATTGTCGTGGATTCATATTATATAATATACGATCAGCATTTTCACTATCACCACGACTTTCCATTATGGCTAATAATAATTTCGAAGCATTATTTTTCAATTCTAAAACAAGATCCATACGTGTCTTCCCAAGTGGATTTATATCATTTAATATTAATGCTGTTATTATATCTAGACCGTTCGATTCATGTGTTGCTATACAATTTTGATTTTCGTGACATGGTCCTTGACAATATTCAGTTAATGTTTCTAATGTTTGATTAATTAATGCAACATTATTTTCATTTATATATAAACCAAGTAAACCTAAACCACCAGTTGTTGAACCACATATACAATCTAAAAACATTAATGTTTCCGATACTAAATTATAATTTGTTTTATTATTTTGATTTCTTAATAAATTTTGTAATGCCGGATTATGATTTTCGCATAATAATTGTAAAAATCTCAATATTGGTTGCATTATTAATACTTTATTTGACAATAAATTTTGTTCGTCACGATCACGATGTTTTTCCAATTTTTCAGCTAATAAATCTTCAAATGCTGATGCTGTACCAGCTGTAACAGTACCATCATCACCAGCCATATTTCTAATATTAGCATAAGCTTGTGATGTTGATTCAGCTGCTCTACTTAATTCTTCTCTTAATTCGTCACTTATCAATATACCATTTGATTTATTACTTTGTTTTTTTGATACTTTATCCATATCTTTACCATCTTGTTTATCTTCATGGGCTTTTTGTGCCATATCGGATGTATTAACACTAACTGTTGATTTTATTTCTTGTTGTGAACTTTTCATTTTATCATAAAATACCTACAATTAATTCGATTTTTATTTTTGTTTTTCAAATTATAAACAAATAAATAGAAATATTGAAAATTACCCGGAAAAAAGATTGACTCAAATCACCACCTAATAATTTATTAAACATACTCTTTTGAATTATTGGATTACCACCTTCAAGTAGAGCAATACCTAATTCAACAACTTCACCAAATATTGATGGTGAATTAACAGATTTAATAACTAATTCGACAACTAAATCAGAAGCACCTTCACGATCTAAATGTGTTTGGACTTCGTGTAGAGTCCTACCAGCTCTACTCAATACTTTAGCTACAAATCAACAATTTTATTTATCTCGTAAATATATTGTTTCGTAAAAAAATATATATATACCTCCAGGTCCGTGCATTACTGATGATATTTTATAATGACCAAGTTCAACAGTATCATGTTTTTGTACAAAAGCTTTACCAAAATATCTTGCCAAAAGATTATTTCTCAAAACATCACCCTAGTAGAAAATGGAATTATTCAAAACAAACTTTTAGAGAGTAAAAATATTGGGAAAACAAGCAAAATAAGTGCAGAAATGGAACAAATTATAAATAAATAAATCGGTAAACATTTACATAATATAAAACTAATAATGTAAATGTATCAAGGATATTTTGGAGAAAACAAAAGAAATATTGACACTATCATACCACATTAGTATCAGTTTTTTCAGTTGTATCATTCTAAGCAGCATGTTTAAAAATTAAACAAATGAATGATATATAAATAATAATAATAATATTAAACCTTTTCTCCATATTCTGGATCAATTGCCATCATTTCACGTAATGTCTTCAAGACTTTTACACATAATTTTTCTTCTTTTTCTTCCAATAATGTTTCCGTATGTTTGATTAAACTAAAAATGAAAATTCTAAAACATTAAAATACATATGAAATAAATGGTAATGATTTACCGTCTAATAAAACCACCACTTTCGCATTTTTTACGTGATTCTGTACCAAGTGGAAATAATAATTCCGGTCTATATAAAACATCAACTAATAATGATAATTCAGATTGTACTAAAGGTTTTAATTGATCTTCTAATAATGATACAATATCTTGTAAGCCTTCAATTATACTTCTATCCAATCTCATCAACTTTAATAATTGTTGTCTTAATTATTTTAATTATAATTTTTTTTAATTATGTAAAACTTACTTGTGATTGAGATCTTTCGATTTTTGGTGTTTTAGAAGCTTGTAACCATTTACTAGTTTGTCTTGTTAATATTGTTGCTTTATTAAACATTGCAGCTACTTGACTTTCTAAATCCAATGGTATTGCTATACCGCGATTTTTAGCTACAATTTTTTTTTTTAATTATATTAATTATTAATTAACGAAATTAATTAGCTAATTTTACCAACTTCCGATAAAGTTCGAATACAATTTTCAACATTAAAACGTTGAGGTGGTGCTAACCATGGACATTGTGATACACGAAATGCTGATTGTAATAATTGAACAAAAATTGGTTGTCTTGTCTAGAAAATTTTATAATTGATAACAAATAATTTTTATGTTAATTTAACAAAAAAAAAAAATTGAAATTCATGCTGTATTTTAATAATTAAGATAAGTGTTAATTAACAAATCACTCATTACAATAAGCAGAAATTTATAAAATAATCAAATAATATTGATTATTCTAATGTTAAAGCAAAACAAAATACTTACATTAGAATTAAATGGAGATTGTTTGAGTGGTACATTAACAATAAACGGATCATAATCGTCCATTGTAGAATCGCTCCAGAATACCCTTGCCTCATGCAGATGTTTCTAATAGAGTTGCCCCAATTTAAAATGCACCAGAAAATACCAATTTTAATACTGACAGTTTTTATATTATTTTTAATATAAATTGATATTAGAAATTATAATTAAAAAACTATCAATATTGAAATTATTAATAAATCTTAAAAGAATAAAAGCCTTTAAAAGATAAGCTCATGCAACTAATACCCTAATTTAATTTAAAACTATAAAAATAATACCTGTACTGTTGTACTTTGATCAGAAAATGGACTATTAAAAAATGTTGATATATTATTCATAACACAATTAGTAACATAATTTTCTAATGCTTTATCTGGATGTTTACGATCAGTTGGTGCTGTTGCTATATCAGCCATATCAACTAAAAATGATTTTTCAAATAATGTCCACATATGATTTGATGTATAAATTTCTTTCATTTCAACTTCTGTATCAATATAACAATGATTTAAAAAACCAACATATGCTTCTTTTACTTCTGGTATACAATCTGGATGTGTTACCATTGAAACAATATCATCTAATGGTAATAAACTATGGCATTTTATTTCGGTATATACATTTTTACCCATTGTACAACATGCTAATAATTTTACTAATTCAACATGATATTTTAATGTACTACCTTCATCCATACAATGTCTTTCTGAACGCATCATTTCAATAAATTGATTAAATGATGCTTTATCGTTATAAAAAACAAGAACATCTTCACCAGCATTTATCAACTATAAAAATTAAATTATAATAATAAACTTTTAAAAATTATTTCAATAAAAAAAAACACCTCTTGCATAACCATATCTTGGCATTTACGTATAAATTGATTTTCAGCTTTAACAATTGTTTGAAGAAATTTCAAATATTGCACATGCCTACCATGACTTTCAATACAATGTACAAAATGTTGTATAACTTTTTCATTAACTTCATTACATAAAGTTGAATTATCTTGGAATATTGCACAAACAGTTTGAGCTTCACGTATCTATTTATTAATAAATTAATAATAATTTAATAATGATAATAATTAGTAATATTTACCCCAGGATTTAAAAATAAATCCAAATGTTTATATAATAAAACTTGATTTTGTTGATTGCCCAAACAGAAATTTTGTAAAAATTCATGAGCAAGTCGCATTAATTCATTCATACGTATATCTTCTTTTTCATCATATGGTATTTGTAATAAATCTAATACAACTGTATGTACACCAACATTACGTAATAAACGTTGTTCGTGTTTTCTTGGTTTTATAACACCGCTTGGTGTATTTTGTATACATAATTTATTCATACGTATTAATATTTGTTGGATTTTTTTATATTCATCAGCTTGTTCTGGATGTAATGGTGGGCCAACATCTAAATTTATAGCTGAACCTTTTTTTTCTAATACACTTAATGATGATTGTTTTGTTATTGTTACATCATCTTCTTCTTCTTTATTTTTTTTATTTGTTGTATTATGATCATCGATACATTTAGATTTATATACCCATAATTCGGATTTCTCTACTGATTGTCTTAATACGTCTAAATCGGCTTTAATTTGTTTATATGATTCAACATCACTATCAGAAACTAATAATTGAACCTAAATTCAAAAAATTATATATATATATATAAATTTTTTTAAATAAATAATATATTATTGTAATTATACTTGTCTGAAAGCTTGTAAAACTTCTTGTCTTTGACTAAAATGACGAAATAATAAATGTAAAGCACCAGATACTAATGGTGGATAATCGTGCATTGTTAAATGTAATAAAACACGTAAAAATGTTTTACCACCATGTCCATCTAAATCAAGTACAGCACATTCTTCACTACTACCAAATATACCTTCAGCTTGACTACCAATTAATTCTAAATCAATATTTTTATGGCCAATATTTAATGAATCACCACTATTATTCTTTTCAGATTCATCAAATTCTTGTCTAAATATACTTAATAAACAACTTATACGATAATCGAGACGTACATCAAGAATAAACTAGAAAATTAAAATTCTAATTTATAAAATTAATAAAAATTAAATATTAAATACTTGTAGAATTTCAATTATTTTCAATTTTGTATCCATAACAAGTGGATATTCTTTCATATATTGTGAACTTTTATGTTGGCCTGTATTAGTTGTAACAACAGAACGTCCAACTGGACCTAATGTTAATGATGTCATAACAGCTCCCATATCACCGATTGTACGTAAAACACCACCTTCAGCTATATAACAATAAAAATTGAATAAATAAAATACATAAATAAAACCTAAATAACAATTGTTAATAAAACATATTGAATAAATTAATATAGAATTAAAGAAGATAAAAAAAAAATAACCAAACATAGAAAACACCTACAAAACAAAACAAAACAAATACCTCTTTCATCCAGACGTGAATCGCCAGCTGTATTTATATAAAAATAAATTATTTTAAATAAATTATTATTAACAAAAAAAAAACAATTGTTTATTCCATTATTCATTTACTTACATTCAATATCTACTGTTGGTAAACGACCATCAACAAAATCATTTTCAGAAACACAATCCAAAATACTTAGTAATGTTTTAGTTAATCTAAGCAAATCAGAGAAACTATAAAAGCCAAAATAGATTAATTCTCTAGCTAATTTGACAACCTAAAATATCAAAATAAATCCACACCATTTTCTAATTATTTATTGAAAATCAAAAAAAAAAAGAGAGAAACAAACAAAAATTTGTTAGAAAACCAACCTCGAATGTTAATTTATTTTGTTCTTGATCAGCAAATGACCACATTTTTGCAACAACATTACATAGATAATCTTCAACAAATCCAATAGTCGAACAAAATCTAGCTCTAACAGCTTCTTTATTAGGATCCGGTGTTTTATTAGAATCATAACTAATGAAAGAAAAAAATGCAATTGATTATTTTATAATTATCGAAAAAAAAATTGTTATCATACTCATTTATTGACATTTTTGATGGTATTTCTGACCATAATCTAGCATATTTAACTGGTGTAACCGGTTCTTGTGGATCACGATCAACATGTAAATGTAACATTAAACGACAAAATGATGCACGTAAATCAAAATTAACAGTTTCATCGGCCATACATTTTAATATTAATTCAATATCTAAATGTGGTGATAAATTATTTAATGCTAAATATTGACGATTCAAACACATATTTGAAAATAAATCTAATTGATGTCGATAATAATCTAATATAGCTTGATCATCTTTACTACCTAATTTAGCATTACGACATAATTCTGTTAATGACATAGATTTTTGTCGATTATTCCATAATAAAATAATTTGACATTCTTCAACAACTGTTATCAAATGATCTAAATCATTATTATCATCATCTAATTGTTGTTCATCTTCATGAATTTCTTGTAATTCAACTTGTGTTTTCATCATACGTGTTTCAATTAATATATCGGAATTTTTTTGACTCAATACACTTTTACATATCAATTCTTGTGTAACTGGTATTGCTTTTTTATTCGATATACATAAATCGGATAAATAATCCAAAAAACGCGATTCCCAATTACTCATATTTTTACGTACCAAACCAACAAATGTTTCAATTTCAGCTGGTGTTATATGTTTTTCTAATAATTTACGATTATTATGCAATAAAGCTGTAATTGTATCTTCAGCTAATATATCATAACCAATTTGTTTTTGCATAAAACCAAAATGTTTAGCTATATATTCTTGATTTTTACGATAATCTTGTTGACTTAAACGTAATATTCGATAACATAATCTAAATATATATTTATATGCAGCATGTCGTGGATCATTTAATTCTTCTATTTTTAAAAATGGCCCATCACCATTTGTATCTAAAAATGGTCCTTGTAATATTTTAAATAATTGTTTTAATATTGCTTGTTCCCTTAATAATTTTTGCCTATCTCTATTTGGATTTGTCACAATTAATTCTAAAGCTTCCGTTTTATTTTGCTCATTCTCTAATTCAGCAACAAAATATACAATATCTTGTAATAATGTTGTTAATGATCGTCTTTCATTATGCGATATGGTCCCTTTTTCTAATTTTATTGATAACGACGATAATAATTTACATGCATCATTAGCAAAATCTAAATCACGTACTTCAACTGGTGATACAGATATTAAAGCAAATGCTTCTTTATCTTCTTTAGTAACAGCACAACCAACTTTCGACATAACTGGTTTCTCTTCATCTTTATCAATTGGTATTGATGTTGAATGTACCCAACTATTTGTAAATAAATGATGTAATCGAACATAACTAGATTGTGGTACTAATGAATCACCTCTAGTTAAACTAGTTGGATCTAATTCAAATAATGATGTTATCTCATTTGAATAAGCAACTGGTACTAAATGATATACAGTTGTATCAGTTGAATCATGATGTAATTTTGTACGATCATTAGTTTGATCTGTATCAATATCAGCTGCTAAATATTGTCCAGTTGCTAAATGTTTAAAACGAAATAATGAATCCCAATGTCCAGCACCACCACGACATGGATCATGTTGTACAACTTCAATTTCCCATAATGCTTTACTACTAGTTGCTGCTGTTGCACTTGTACGTCCTGTTGTTCTTAAAAATACATGTTGGGTTCTTTTATATTCATCCATTGTTAAAAATTTCTCTTGTTCAGCATGAAATAAACGTACAACATCACCACCTTTTAATATTTCATCAGAATTTTCACGATGTTCCATAAATAATGTTACTTTCCATGATGTACTACCATTAACAACATTAACTTCTTTACAACCATGATTATCTGGTAATTCATGATTTGCTGCTACATGTAATACTTGTTGACCAGCATTTACCGGATTTAATATTACTTTATCACCTAATACAATATTATCACCATTGGCACGTAATTTATAAAATGGTAATATATAAAACCAAGAACCTTCATTACCATTACCATCTAAGTACACACGCATTGCATTTTTTTCTAATAATGCTGGTAAACGTTTGTTCACCGTTAAGTACTTGTTTGATTTTAAATGAAGAAGCTATAATTGATATTTTTTCATTATATATTCATTTATATGATTTGATAGTAGAACGAACCTGTACTACGCTCCCATATTGCACGTTTGTTCCTAATAATTTCTTATTTTCAGTCTCGTTTTGTTTTTTTTCAATCTCGGCAGCATGCTACAATAAAATGTAAATTGTATATTGTGTTGCATAAATTAAGAAATATACACGATAAATACAGTAAATATAAAAAAATTAAATAACAAGATCATAATTATGTAGAAATCCAAACTATCATATGATCCGATTATAGTAATTCTCGAGAAATTTATACCAAATTTGGTGAATTATAAATATACTATATAATAGAATTAATTTATTAATTATACAATAAATGCAAGGTCAATTAAAATTTATCAATAATTTAAACAACTAAAAAACAAACTTACATGTAATCTTTTTAATAAACTTGTATCTGTATTTGAGCTCATACTTTGTTTTGCAGCTTTCCAAAATTGTTTTTGAGCAGAATATCGATTCATCGGACATATTTTAAATAAACAATCTAAAATATTTATATTAAAAATTATCAATACAATAATAGATTTTGAGAGAATACCTCTGAATTTTTTCGGAGGATTCGATAAATCACCAGCTTCAGGACAAACAACACAACGATCATCTACCAAACTAAAAAACAAATTATAATAAATTTATTATTTATTTTAGAAAAATTTACATACCCTAATGTACTGAGAAAGCCACTAACAGTACCTTCTGCATATAGAGAGACAATGTCTCCTAAATGGAGAAGAGTTGATGAGCCGATTTCGTTCATTTTTTTTTTAATAATTCAGTAGTTTATAGTAAAATTTACTTCATATCCTAGAATTTAAAATAAATCTATAAACACTATCAAATAATAAAATTGGACTGTTTTATAATATTAAGTAATACTAAAATCAATATTTATAATAATCATCAAATAATGATAGGTTTTTTTATAGAGAACAAAACAAAATACGATAAAAATCGAATGAATTTAGGTTAGGTTTCTATGAAGAATCTATTAATACGTACCCAAAACAAAATTTACGCAATCTATTGTATATTAATCTAAATTAATGTTAACATAATTATAATTGTTTGATTTTATTCAAATAAAACAGTATTATAACGAGATTTTTCGATATTAATAAACAAATTGCTTACACTACATATACTTTTAGCAAAGTAACAAACCGTTTCCCAACAGTTATCGACTTGAAATTTTTGACATATATAAAACAAAGATAGTATTATTAGGTTGATAAGCTTATAAACGAAGATAGTTGATATGAATTGTTTTTTTTTTCTATATTCCTCCCACTATATATATTTATTAATTGATAATACACAATAATAACTGATAAGAAAGTTTATAGAGAAAATGTTTAATATCTTGAATTTCGATAATAGATAGGGACGAGAACAATATTAACAAATAAACAATTGTTACAATTATTTTGGTAAATTTATTTTAGTAAAGTTCAATATTCCCAAAATTTATTGTGTACATTATATATTTTCATAAATTATACAGAAACTTTATTATAAATTATTCTTTGGAATTTTGTTAAATAAGTAAACAAGGCAATAAATTACATATAGACTGTTGTTTTTTTTTTTAATAAATTTAGCTCTTTATTACTGTTAAACTACCAAATGACCTACACTTATTATCATATTTTACAATAATAATGAAAATTACAAACATTCATGGTGTATGGACAATGTGGTATTTGATCAACCGTAAATCAATTGGAAATAAACGTGATTATTTTATTATTATTATTTTTTTAATTAGACAAAAGAAAAAAAGTTAGTTCCAAAAATAATTGTGCATTATATGACAAATTTCTTGTTATAATTACAATAAAAATATATAATTAAATAAATCGTTGATTTATATACAATGGTATCGTAATGGTGTTTTTTTTAATTATTTATATGCTTCAAATTTGTGTAACTTGAAAAATATATAACGTTATTACAAGTTACAAACTTATTATCTATTGCACTAACTAGAAAGTAGAGGGAAACAGATTCTATATACACAACAATTATAACATTAATTCACAATAAACAAGAACAAAATTATTATTATTATTGTTGTTATTGATATTATTATCATTTTTTTTTTTTTAGATTGGTGTCTGAAATTGACTGTAATCTAAATTGACAAAAAACAAACAATTATATATATATACACACCAATATCATCAAAAATATCCATTAATTCTTCCTTGTACGTAAAAATATAATTTTGGCAAGACTTACTTATTAATATTGATTTTTATAAGCTAAATCTAAACAAACAAAAAGAAGAAAAATTTGGTATCGTTTTAAGGAAAATTTCACTCATCAATCCTTATTTTGTTTTATCTCTATATAATATAAATTCAACAATTAAAAAATAAAATAATGTTTCCCCTACTTAACTAAAACTATAAAATAAATATTTTGCTACGCTCGTAATCACAAAAGAATTGAACATAATAAAAAATTTGCCCGAACATTTTTCAAAAACAAAAACATCTAATAAAGAAATATTTTTTAGTATAAAAAAGTGCACCAATTTGCAATTATTAGAAGACAAACAAAGTAAATTATTATATAGAATTACAATAAAGCATGATAATTAAATAAATAAAACAAAACCGAAAAATACAAAAACAATGATAATTGTTTTATTAATAGCATTTAAGGATTGAGCGTGCACTTTTTTTTGTTTTTTGTTTCTTTGATTGATGATTAAACAGCCACCGTTATAATTCCATATCTTCAGCTTCGTTTTCTGAAAAATCAGACATTGTTGATTCACTATCTGAACTTACATTCTCCTGCCCTCTTAATGCTTCTTCTGTAGCATATTTTCGAACATATTCTAAATAAATGAAAAAGAAAAAAAATAAATGTAATTTTTGAGAATTAAATTCGAGAAAATTTATAATAATTAGTCGATTCGGACTAGAAATTTCGATTAGATAAACACGTAAACCTAATCTATCGAATGCTATAGAAATATGGAAATAACGCGAAATTACGCGTTCATTCATAGGACTTATTCGCTATTTAGTAGAATAATTTAGAAATTGAAATATAGTAATTCTAAAAATAAAACGATGACCTTTCTATTTGTTACTAGATTTATTATTATTTTTTTAAAGCTACTTATTATAATAATAAATTGAATGACATCCGCAATTCCTTTGTTTCCATTTTTGTTCAAGTTAAATTTAGAATTACTCGAAAATAATAAATGATAATCATTGGAAATTTGGCAAGCTTGATTCAATGCACTTTGCAAATTTTATTCGTAACCATAATTATTTTTTAATCAAATTCATCAATAAACACCTAATAATAATAATAATTATTATTAAACAATAAATCAACTTTCTCTTCATAAATATTCTATAATTATAAGCGTGAAAGAAACTTATATTACATATTTAAGTAATTAAATTAAATTTTTTTTGCTTTTTGCTTTAGATCGTTTACCAAAATAGAAAATTATTATTAAAAAACAATTTCCAATGGTAATTGATTTTGAAATCTTACCAGAGACTTTCTTTTTATATTCTTCTGGTTTATGTAAATACATGGCAGCTGCATCACCATTTAATGGATCAATTGGATTTGGATAAGTTAATAATTGTGGAAGAAATGATTCAAAAATATTTGAAAGATCTAAAATTAAATTTATTATAATAAAATATCGTTTCGAATTATTTATTGTTAATAATATAATTACCATAAAGTGCAGTCCATGCTTGATTTATAACATCTAAGCATACAGTACCTGAGACTTCATCAATATTTGGATGATAAACTCTATTCATAAATCCTATACTAGGTGATTTAAAAGGATAATGTTCAGGTAGATGTACTCTCACCTTCCATACACCGCCTTCATAAGGTGCTAATTACAATATGAAAATCATCAATAAATTATAAATACATAATTAAATAATAAACAAGTGTTATTGAATTAATTACTAACGATAATAGATAAATATGACTTACTGCCACGAGGTCCATAGAATTTGACGCAAAATTCATTAAGACCACCAAGTATGGTGACTTCATGTTTACTTTCAATACTACAATTTGAAAAAAAAAAAACAAAAACCATTGTTAAGGAAATACGTAAAACACCTACAATATTGTCAATGATTTTCAAAGGTTTCTTTTTCTATTATTCTGACTTATAATTATATTTAATTATAAATTAAATTTTATTAAATTGGAAATTTGGAAAAAATGTTCATAATCAGCTGATATTCCAATGGGATAAATATTGTTGTTTACATTAAGTTAAACGAAAAATAAGCACAAAGAAAAAAGGATACAGTTTTATAACATCCGTGTCCATGCGTCGTTTTCCTGCACTTGGAGACGACATTATTCTATTGTCATAAATACACTACCATTAATTTCTTAATTAAATTTTAACACTTTCCACTTGATACGTAACCACTTTTGATAACACAATGGCTATATGTGTAGAATAATAATAATAATAATGATGGTAGTAATGGAAAAAAATAACAACCCCCTTCTGCTAATATACTTCAACCAATCCCTATTCAATATTCGATCCCAGAACTAGCAATTTACCAACAGAAGACAATATAACTAGCTTTATATAAAGCGCATGTCTATGCGCAAGCCAATTAACTCGAAGATAAAATCTGGGAAAATTTACAATTTAAATTTGAAAACATAAAAAACGGAAATTCAACAATTCAATTATAATAAAACGCAATATAACTAAATTATAGAAATACTAATAATACTTACCTGCTTATATCACCTTCAATGTATTGAAATTTGTTAATATACAAAACTCAACGCCCTCTATTAATATAATCAAACATAATATAAGGTTATATTATTGAATATCCATTATTCGTTATTTTTCTTATTTATTATTTAATTAATTGATTTATTTTAGAGGTAACAAAATCCACATATACACACTTTACCAGAACAACTACTTCAATTAAATATATGAATATATATATATATATTAATGTTTTAATAATTGTTGAGCTAATTCTTCTGTATTTGGTGTAGGTGGTGTATTCAACATATATTCAGATACAGCAATATAAATACCAACAGCTATACCAATAATAGCAGCTAATACCATATTTTTATTGAAAATAATACACGTTGCCATACAAAATCCTAAATAAGTTAAATATCTAGTTAAATAGACATGTTGTTTACGATTTTCTTGTTCAGAATCTATAAATATTGTAATTAGAAAAAAAAATCTTTTTGAATATATTTGACACAATTACCGATGCACATATTTTCAATTAGAATATAACCTGGAGCGCATTGTATACACATATCTGGACCATCACCAGTACAACCATTACAAGATCTATCACAGTCTAAACAACGAAATGAACCATCATTATTAACGCAAAATTGATTATTTTTACATGGTGATTTGGAAGCAGCACATTCATTTATATCTAAACAACCTTTATCATCGTGCATTAACCAACCTAGATTACATTTCGAACAACCTAGATAATATAACTATATTAAATATAATTCAATTTTCTGATGCTTTTTTTTTTCAAACCTGTCGGTCCTGCTTTTGTACAAGGACCATCACAAGATAAATGACAAGGCGTACATAATAATTTCTTATCATCACGATAAGATTCGTAATATTTTTCAGCACAATTATCACATTTATCACCGGTATATCCTTGATCGCAATTACATTGACCATTACCTTTACGTGTACCAGCACCTTTACATTTACCATTATTACTACATACATTATCAGGATAACCGCTACATGGTGTACAATTAACACCATAATGATCATCAGGACAACATTGTTTTACTGTATCAATACAGAAATATTTATAAAAATCGGGTTCATCATTTTGTTTATTAAACCACCAATTTTCTATATCCGAATCATATTGTTCATGTAATAAATAGCATTGATCTTTACCCTCATTTACATCTGTACATATATTTTCTTGTATTTCAATTAAACGTATTTCACTAGTTGCATAACTACCCAATTTTTCTTCTTCCCAAGCTGTATCGCCACCTTCAAATTTACCTTTTTTCGTTTTTTCAATACCCTAAAATTATTATCAAAATTAATTGGAATTTTTTATTAAATCATAAATTGAGAACCTTTTTGAAAGATTCCACAAACACTTTACATGCTCTACATGGTGGTAATGTTGTTGTTTTTACTGATTTTTCAGCATTATCATTAGATGCATTCACAATATTATGAACATTTGAGGTTAAGTTTATCACAAGAAATATTATTAAAAATTTATTTATCATTTTTTATAAATATTAATTTAAATATAAAACAGCTATTTCGATATTTATATGTAGCGAAATATTATTAAAATCTCATAATATACAATTAATAATTGTTTTAAATAAAAATTGCCAATTTTGATGCCGGCATCGTAGTACTTCGCCATCAATCGTAATTTATCGTAAATTGAAAAACAAAATATTATAATCAATCAAATTTGAATCGGTCGACTTGACTTTTCGTTAAAAAAAAATCTGTATAAATTAATTTTTTTGATAGAACATAAACTATCAATTTTCCAATAGTACAGAATTCCGTTCTTTACATATGCGAGCGAACTCACAAATATCTCAATTTCGCCCGCACTTATATAAAGACAACGGACCCAATACGTGCGTAAAAGTACGTTGTGTGTACCCTGGCACTAAAGCAATATTTAAAGATTAAATAATAAAAGGAATTCAATCAATAGAATCAATTACAGGAAAAATTGAAACGTTTCTCAATTCTAATTTTTCTTCAAATATCAATAAAAAGTTAATTTCAAATTTAAGATTGTACACTAAATAGTAACGCCATCTGTATACAAATGAGGCAGACAACACGGCTATAAATCATTTAATTTTTTTCACAATCGTAACAATACAACATAAATTAATTGTAATTCCTTGATAATCAATTATTTCTAAATGAAGACACACCTTGACCTCTTTTCTCAAGTACAATATTTCAGATAATCAATTTGTCTGTCTAAATCGAATGTAAGTAAATACTAATCGATATTTTTGTTCAAATAAATTTCAATTTTTCCAACATAATTAGAGTATTGTAGATTATTATTACAATCACTATATATAGTGGATAATCATATTTATTTGATTTTATGCCAATTCAATCTTCTCAATTTAACAAATTTATATCTTAAACAATCAAGTTTCTAAAACAAGATATTATGATTATTTATGGCAATTCAATGATTCCAATACCAATAACAAACATTATTTATCATGATCTATCAAATAGCTGTAGATAATTGTAATCTTCACATGAATTTAACCAATACTCTCGACAATTTCAAATTCTAGAATATTTTCGGGCCTAAAATATAATAAACTGTAAATAAATGGAAAGAAGGAATTGATATCAATTATTATTCAATCCTTACAAATAGAAATACCAATAAATCACTTTTCTCCAATAATTGATTCCAAAATAAGCATAAAAAAGATGATTTCTTTTTATTTAGGAAGTCTCTCATTGTCAGTTATCTATCGAACAAATTTATAATTTTTGAAATTAATGTAGACTGTATTATCTTGTGAATAATTAATATTGGAACGCAATTTAATTGTATATTCTTTTTCCATTTCGAATAGTTCGATGCCTGCAACAAACAAAAATAATATGAATATTCAATTTCAATAATTTTATTTACCACGCTTTAAAAAACTAATTACTTATTCAAAATAATATATAAATTTGTTGGATAATTATTCAAATTATTTTTTTTTAATTAAAAAAAGTAGATGTCAACAAGTGACCTTGACGTTTGACAATTTTTTTTGACATCTCAAAGCTACCAATATATAATTTATTACCAACATAATTCTTCAAATATTACTAATTTGTAAAAAATTTTCGACATTATTTATTACAAAAAAATTTTAATTGAATTTTTTTTTACATCGATTTTATTTAATTATCATCAAAATTTATTATTATTGATAGAATTTTTATCAATTATTGGAATAACCAATACAATTAACAAAACTCATTATTAGTTGATTATGTTATTTTTGGGTTAAAAATTCTCTATCAAATTTTGATTTTATTCCACGTTTGGACGACGCGTGTGAAACATTAAATTTCGTACATATATCTGTATTTTTTAATTTTTTTATTCATACATTTATTAATATTAATAAATAACATTATATTTAATTTCTATCTAATTGATAAATTTATACAAGTAAGTATATAATTGTTTCTGATTTTATTCATAAATCAATTGATTCAGTTATTTGTATTTTATTGTTTATTTTATTGATTTTTTTTTGAATTGTTACAAGGCCGCTAACCTCAAAAAATCACCACGTGGAAATCAAAATTAGATTAAAAATTTAATCTAATTCATTCTTAATCAAATTAATAATAAACTAATACCTATTTTATAATTCCAACATTAGTCTTTATAAATTGATAGAAAATCATTAATTAAAGTGAAAAAAATTCTTTGTTCCAGACTTTTTTTTAATCAAAAATATTGATATAAAAATAATTTAATCGAAATATTTTCAAATAATTACAATGGTTGATTCACAAAATGATTCAATTTTACAAGATGGTTTTACTGCAGAAGAAATAGTTTCTAAAGGACATGGTTTAACTTATAAGTAATAAAAGTATGATCATTTATAAATCAATATAACTAAAGTATTATAATTTCAGTGATTTGATTATATTACCGGGTTTTATACACTTTCCCGCTTCATCAGTGGTTAGTATTGGAATATATAATAAATTATTCGATTTTAATAAATGATTTATACTCAGGATTTAACTAGTCCATTAACAAAAAAGATTACATTGAAAGCACCATTAGTTTCATCACCAATGGATACAGTAACGGAAGCTCCAATGGCTATATCAATGGCTGTAATTATTTAAATTTTTCAAAATATTCTATAAATAATTATTATTACGTTTCCAGTTATGTGGTGGTATTGGTATAATACACCATAATTGTTTACCACAATATCAAGCAAATGAAGTACTTAAAGTTAAGAAATATAAACATGGTTTTATTCATAATCCAGTAGTGCTTTGTCCTACAAATACAGTAAGATATTGGAAATTTTTATATTTTTTTTATTTTATTATCAAGTTGTTTATTCAGGTGGCTGATGTGCTTAAAGTTAAGAAAGAAAATGGTTTTTGTGGTATTCCGATAACAGAAAATGGACAACTCGGTGGTAAATTAGTTGGTATTGTAACATCACGCGATATTGATTTTCTAGAAGATAAAGATTGTATGAATACTAAATTAGAGACTGTAAATATAATTAGTTAATTAATTTTTTTTATAATTAATTGTTTTGTTTTTTCTAATAATTAGATAATGACAAAATTGGAGGATTTAGTAACAGCACAATCTGGTGTAACATTATCTGAAGCTAATTCGATATTAGAAAAAAGTAAAAAAGGTAAATTACCTATTGTTAATGCACAAGGTAATTTAATAGCATTAATGGCACGTACTGATTTGAAAAAATCAAAAAATTATCCAACCGCATCAAAAGATGATAATAAACAATTAATTGTTGGTGCTGCTATGGGTACACGTGAAGAAGATAAAGAACGTTTAAGATTACTTGTTAATGCTGGTGTTGATGTTATTGTATTAGATTCATCACAAGGCAATTCAATTTATCAAATTGATATGATTAAATATATAAAACAAACATATCCGAATTTACAAATAATTGCCGGAAATGGTAAAAATATTATTTATTCATTTATAATTTTTATTATTCTTTTCTTTTTCAAAAAATTCAGTTGTTACTGTGAAACAAGCCAAAAATTTGATTGAAGCCGGTGCTGATGCTTTAAGAGTCGGAATGGGTAGTGGTAGTATTTGTATAACACAAGAAGTAATGGCTGTTGGTAGACCACAAGCTACTGCTGTATATAAAGTTGCACGATATGCCCGACAATTTGGTGTACCTGTGATAGCTGATGGTGGTATTCAATCGATTGGACATATTACGAAAGGTTTAGCATTAGGGGCTTCTACAGGTAATTTTATAATTACATTAATTAATTGAAGTATATATGTTGTTTTTTTTTTAATTTATAGTTATGATGGGTTCTTTGTTGGCTGGTACATCAGAATCACCTGGTGATTACTTTTTTTCAGATGGTGTACGATTGAAAAAATATCGCGGTATGGGTAGTATTGAAGCAATGGATCGTAAAGATACAATGGGTTCAGCTATGAATCGTTATTTCCATAGTGATGTTGATAAAATGAAAGTAGCTCAAGGTGTTAGTGGTAGTATTGTTGATAAAGGATCAGTATTACGATTCGTACCGTATTTACAATGTGGTATTCGACATGGTTGTCAAGATATTGGCGCTACATCATTAACACATTTGCGGTAAATTTATTAAATCTAATCTATTATTATTAATATTATTGATTTTTTGTTTACTTAGAGAAATGATGTATTCGGGTGAGTTACGATTTGAAATGAGATCATATGCAGCTCAACTTGAAGGCAATGTTCATGGTTTATTTTCTTACGAGAAACGATTATTCTAATATTAATATTATAGATGAATTTTAACCGAAAATTTGGCTGTATTCGAGAAGTGATTTGTATTTTAAAATATAAATTTTATATTTTGAAATGAATATATTAAATTAAACATCATCAATCAATGTTTTTTTTTTGTTTTTTTTTTTTTGAAAATATTAATGTAAAGTTACAAAATTTCAAACTATCCAATTGTTATTTTCACTAAAATGATAAATACTCGAATCAATTTTTTGTTTTGTTTTTCCAAACATCACATTGTTATTATTTTATAAATATTTGGATGAAATATTGTAACTTAGAAAGGCTGGTTTGAATTTGTAGTTTTATCAGATGGAGTCATTAAAATTAGAATCTTCCCTAAAATAATGTTTAATTTGCCGATATATTTTATATTATGATTGTGGATTTTATTTATAGACAAATTGAAATAAATCCTTTTTAATTTCGAACATTATATTTATTTGTTAATTATAACATAAATAAAATTATAATCCATAGTTATTATAATTTATAATTTAACTTTTATTATTATCTCTACCTAAACGTGGTGAATATGGTGATAGACGTCGTCCAAGACGTGGAGCAAACGGTGGTGAACGTTGTAATAATTCCGAATAATAATCCGGCTCTTGTAACCATCGCTCATTTGATGGATTATTAGTTAATTCATCGCCGGATTCACGACCCAATCGTGGTGTAAAGCTCAAAGTATGCCTTTTACCTTCTAGAAATTTTATTTTAATATTAATTTTTCTTTTTATAATAATTTATATTTAAAATTGACTTACTGGTGAATGCTAAAATGGCCCACGGTGAATCTTGCATAGCTTCCATTAGAGCTGATAATTCGGCTTCTGGATTTTTATAGGTTTCATCATTATTAGTAGGATTACGTTTTCGTCGTCCTAGTCTTGGACCAAACCAAAAATATGCATCTTTATCTTGATCACCTTTCTCATCATCTCTCGTTAATTCATTCTATAATATTTTTGTTTTATATAATTATTATTATAAAGAAAATTTCTACTTACATTATGTTGAATTGCTGTAACAATTCCCATATAATATATGATAACGCATAGAATTGTACAATTAACTAGAATGATACGATCCATTGTTCTGTTTGTTGGAAATGATTTAACATCTCGATTTTATATAGTCGAAGATTGCGTCATTTTCACCAGGAGGTCTTGGCGACAACAACCCCTGCAGTTTTCTAAATCCTTTAAACTAATCCCGGTCACGTAAAAACAAACAAATATAGAAAATCTAACTTATCTTTATTTAATTTGATTTGGCAGAATAAATCATGTTCTAGAAATCAATAATAATTGGAAAATGAAACAAGCATTTATAACAAAGGTATACAATTTTTCAATCAAAATTTACATTAATTAGAATTCAGAACAGTCAAAATGTACAAATTGTACATTGACTTAAAAGATCCATATAAAATTTGGATATAGCTTTACATAGGAGTAGGCTCCCTGCTATTTTGTGGTCCACTGAAATGTCTATCTAAACATTTGGTTACTAAACATAAAATTAATGGAATTATAACTATGTATGTCTAAAGTAGATAGAAAATTTGGAGAAAATCGAGAGCTTAACTGAAAATTTTCGAATTCATACTGAAAAACTCTTATTTTTTCCAGAAACAAAATTGAAATGCGGAAACAAAAATTACAGAATTATTCAAAATAAATAGTATTTAATCTTTGAAGAAAGAAAGAAAAGCTAAGAATCATTCTAGAATTTTCTAGAAACTGTCAAAAAAATATTAATAGAGCAATAAATGGAAATTCTCGAAAATTATATAGAATTTTAGAAGAGAAACTGCTTTATCAGTTCTAATTACGCCATTGAAAAGTTGTGGAAACTCAATTTTGTGGAATTCGAGCATTCGATAATTGAAAAATGAAGAGTTGGGAGAACTCAAAATGTTCCTATTTAACAATTTTGATGAGTTCAGTGAGATCTATAAATGAAAAAATTGTTATTAAATAAAATTAATGAAAGCGATACTTCAATATTTTAAATGAAAGTGGAATTCTAGAAGGGACTGAACAAAAATTGAAATTACCACTGAGAGAACGAGATGTTTAAACAAAAACTTTAAAGATGGTTACTGGAAATTATTTTCCAAATTATTGAGTTATCTCGAATATCGACAGAAGAAGTGGCACCAAAAGTTATAGTTTGCACGAATGCCCCATTAATTATAGCTATTACGCTTCTGTTTTCTAAGAATCTGATTGTGAGATTGCTCCATAAAATTTGGATATATGCTGTACATAAGTATACTTTAGAAATTGTGAAATACAAATATTTAATGGAAATAGAAGAAAAACAGCTCCTATTCGCATTTTTACACAAAATCCAACAAAAGAAAAATCATCTTATAAATAGAGTCTTTAGTATACAGTATGTATCGTAATAAGTTGGTACTATTGCTAATTTTTTCATTTTTAGAGCTACAAAGTTGATTAAATCAGTAAATTCGTGTAGTCACTCCTGCTGATTGTAAATCTGAAAACAAAAGAATAATTGAACATCCAATTCTTAATATAATCACAAAAAAATACTTTTTCAAATGAAACAAACTGTATAGAGCACCTTATACTCGAAAAACTTCAATTAATCGACATATTTGGGTCGTATAAAATTTAACTGACTTTGTTGTTTCAAAAATAAAGAAAACTTAGCAATAGTACCGACTTACTTTGGAACACACAGTATATTTTTTATTATTACTATTATCAAGTATAACAAAAAAAAAGATACTTCGACTAATCAAATTAGAATAATAATAATTAGTTGATTATACACTTAAGACTTAAGTAATTCTATAATCAATCGATATTCATTTTAATATTATATGAGATATAGGCGAGTTATTGTTTATTGTTAAAACTATATACATATATGTATTAAACTGTCTGTCAATATCAATTTATATCTATATGTATATGAATATCAGATTTTTAACAAATATATCGGTATCATAGTAGTTTTGTTGTATAATAAACAAGTTCCTCTTCAAGTGATCTATGTCGAACTGTCAAGAGTTCATGTTACCTTTTAAGGGATAAAAGTGGCCCTTGGCGCCTGTCTGCATATATAAATTTCAAGCAAATATTAAATGAATGACACCTATAAACAAATACACCAACTTGTCATTTTGGTGTTTATACCATCAATTAAATTAAATTATTATTATTATTATTATCGATTAACGAATATAATTTCTATAAATAATTTTTTTTGAGCTGAAACATATGATCGTAATAAATATAGATATATATGAAAAAAAAAAGTTAATATATATATATCGAGGTACAAGATATACTTTGTAAATTTGAAGTTCACTTAGTTGATTATATGTGCTTCTGTTTTCTATCGGAGATATGGACCATGACGGATGGCGGATAAGAGAAAGGGGATACAAACAGTATAGAATCATCACAGCTTCCGATTCCGATACAGCACAGTAGCTAAACATTAAGTTCACGAAATTACCTCTACTATATAAACGTTTATAATATAAAGTCTATAAATTAAACATATAAATAAACACGATATATACATTGACAGTTCTATAAATATATATATATATATATATATATATATAAAGATTAATATTTACTAATATGAACAAGAATATAGATAAGACATACATTTATACATATATATATATAGTTTTGATTTAAATAAACGTAAAGTTAATCGCTTTAAAGTAGTTTTTATCTGTAGCATTTTCAAGTGGTGTTTGTAATGTGGGAACATTTTCAGGACATGTGTGGATATGGCGCCAGTAAAAGTCTGACAATATATATGTATATATGTATATATATATATATATATATATGTATAGTCACTAAACTGGACAACATATCCATATAAATTTATTTCGAAATTATATAATAGGAACCAATGAATTGTTTGACATTTTTCGAAATTATTGACAACATATTTTACTAAATCGTATATAAATCATCCTGATATTTTTATTTATGTTCTATTTGGAAATTCGACAAACACAGACAAAGAAGATCGAAAAACAAAACAATTTTATGCTATAGATTTTTTTTTAGCACTAGCAATGCATTATAGAAAATTTAAAATCCAGGGCCATGTCAGTAGAGTAGTTCTAGAAAAATTTTCTGGGTTACTTTTCCAAATAATTCCCAATTCGACGCTGTTGGAAGTCTTGTTACAGTTATATAAATAGGATGATTTAAAACAATTCTACCCAAAGGATAGTATATCTGTAGGTGTCCGTCCAAGAGCAGTTTCACTGTAGATCCGAATTCGTAAAAATTATGAATTCCAAATTTTTTTAAGGTCTTCAAATATATTTTGTTTTTTGTTTATAAATACTAAAGGGTGACCGGAAAGTAATGTCGTTTCTGCACATATCAGTAGATTAGATTAGAGTGACTTATTGGCCAATCAAATACCAGAAGAGGTACATATCCAGCTTTTTGAGTTTCACAAGGGTAGTGAGGTAACGCAACAGTTAAATCCCGTAATTTTGATCTTTCCGACTCGTATCCATCGAATTTAGACGATGACATGTTAAGAGCGGAAGTGGGAGCAAATCCATCTCAGAAAATCGAGAAATTTCCCAACACTTTCAGTCAAAGAAAACCAAAGAATAGCCAAAGAAAACAAAGCTACAACCGCTTCACCTCATGCAAATTATTGCTTCAGCGGCAGGATAAAGGGACGTTTTTTGATCGCTTGATTACTGGCGATGAAAAACGGGTCTTCTATGATCATTCAAAACGTAAAAACCATAGTGGCTGTCTCCGAATGAGTCGCCACAAAGTACAGCTAAGTGAGGTGTACACGCCAAAAGCTGGAACCTGTACAATCTGTGAATGCGGGCCTTTATTGTAAATATAATTGGATCGAGTAAGTCAATTTTTATTTGAAGAAATACACAGCAATTATCAACAGAAAAGGCATTATTCTGTAACGAATCTTGGAAAAAATTAATGAATTGAAGTGGGAGACGTTACCCATCATACTTCCAATGAGATTTCCATTTATTTCGCTAACAATATTTTCTAATTGTAAGTGGCATGTCCGAAATGCCACTGTTAGATATTTTGCCCAACAATCAACTGATTTCTATCGATTCAGAATGGAAAATTTGTAGTGGATGGCTGAGAAATCATTTCAAAAATCTTCCAGTATTGTTTTCTTTTTAGGTACAAAAATAGCGCCCTAAAAATTATGAATACGTCCCTGATTGAATGGGAGATAATCAATATCCATTGCCTGTTTATTCTCATTTATTTATAAAGTTATTTCTTCTTTTCAATCTTATAGTAATTTACACCAAAAAAAATTACAATCAAAATAAAAAAAATATATATACATATCAATTATCTTAATTATGGTTAATTATCAATAAAATAAACCACGATAATATAGATTAAATTTGCTATATTTTACCAATAAAAGTTGGGTGTTAACGATTCGAGAACCTCCCCCACGTCAAGGGTCTGAGCAATACGATGATTTCAGGAAACAAAACGCTCCGCCTTATAATGTCCAATATTTCACACGAAAATAATAGCTGAAAAATTTTTCAGTATCTAAATATCCAGGCCTCAGGCATTATTTCAAATCGAATAATTGAAAAAAAGAAAACCGATCGATTACTAATTTCGAATGCAATTTTTTTTTCATGTATAATTTTTTTCGATTAATTAATCAATTGAGAAAATTGTGTATAATTAATAATAAGTGTAATAAAGTGGCTTAAGTATATATTGAAAATGTCGTATAATTCATCACATACTACTCAAGATGTTTATCAGTACAATTATCAACCCCAAGTGACTTACCATTATGTTTCAGGTAATCGATAATTGACGAAATTTTTGATTTTACGCAGTTATAAATCTCTATTAGTATTTTATAATTTTTAATAATATATCAGATTTGGATGAAGTTTTATAAAGAACATTTGTCGTGCAAATGTAGCGCATCTTATAAAAATTTACGAATAAATAAACAATATCTTCATAATATATTATTAAAGTGTCACCAGAATGTTAATGTTATTTTAAAATATTTTTTTTCGCCCCCCGGAAAAAAATTATGGTTGTATTATTTGAAAAATCTTGGATGACACCTGATTTTTGGCCATCAAAAGATTCTCGATTACGACCAAATTAAAAAAAAAAAACAACAAATAGATCAAAGGCACGTGTCTTTATAAATTTAAGGGTGATTATTATCATGTGACAAAATCTACCAGATGTTTGGATTTTTGTTTCTAGATGGTAGTCCTTTGGGTACTGGAGATGAATCAAATTTATGGTCAAGCAGTCCTAGATCGGATTCACCATCACCAAGTAGTACAATGCAAAATAATTTAGTCAATTCATATTCGTATATACCACAATTAACTAGAAATCCGAACGATTCACGTTATTCCCCATACAGAAATCGTTAGAAATTCTTTCATTTATTTTTTTTTTTGGATATTTATAATTGAAAATTTTATAATTTTAGTTTATCAAAGTAATGTTGGTATTGGTGATAATTGTTTAACAACACAAGTACAAGTACCATTTGTTAGAGTAGTAAAACGTCGTACGACCGCTAATAAAAAGGAACGTCGGCGAACACAGTCTATCAATAATGCTTATGCTGATTTACGTGATTGCATTCCAAATGTACCACCAGACACAAAATTATCGAAAGTATAAAATTTAATTTATAAATATAAATTGTAATTTATATTATTTACTTCTTTATTAGATAAAAACGTTACGTTTAGCAACATCTTATATTAATTATTTAGTAAAAGCTTTAGAATCGGATGATCCAGCTGGTGGATTTACAGCCGAATTAGGATCAATCGGTAGAAAAACGAATAACAACAATCCAATACAAGTCAATGATTGTACGACAGGACAAATATCACCGAAAAGCGACATTTCGGTAAGATTAAAAATCTATTATTATTATTATTATCATTATTATCGCTAAAATAAATCAAATTAAATTCAATTATAACCCTCAGTAATAACAACAAATAAAATTATATACACCCATTATGTTTTTATTATCGCAAAATTCACTCAACTTAATCAAATTTCTATTGAAATATAATTATATTAGTTGGGGGGTGGCGGAGGGTGATATTATTAACCAATTTTCACCCTAATAGTATAATTATTTGCAAAAATCAATCTATACCTACAATTTATATTTTCAATTTTTTCGGTATAGTGATTTTCTCAATGTTCAAGATCGATGAGGAAAGAAAATAATTTATGAGGGTTGTTATAAAACAGAGCTTTTTGATTTCCGGAAAACAGAAATTTCCACTACATTTTTGGCGATTCTAATTGGAATATTTCTAATTTTGTTTTTCGATTTTTTGTTTATTTCTTTTAAAATTCGAGTTTTCTGAGAAGGCTTTTATTTTATTTTTACGGGATTTTCCGGAATTTGCATGCGGGGAGCGATTTTAATAATTTTTTTTTTGAGACACCAGAGGCGTAATCGCCAGAATTAATGGATTTTACTCATTTTTTTTTTGTTATTCCTCTTCTAGAATTTCCACTTTTGTTCAAAATGATTTATGATATTAATTTTTGCACGATTACTTCTGTTTTTGTGAATTTTTTATAAAAGCTCAACGAAAAAGTTGGGGACATTTTCGGTTCTCCAAACTCTTTATTTTTTGAATATGATTCTTGTCCGACTTCCACAAAATTTCAGTGGCATATAATTTCCTCAATTAAAAAATTACAGTAGATACTTATCATGATTATCGTTACGGAAAATCAAATTTCCATAAACTAAAAATTCACATGTAAGATATAGCATGAATGGCGTTGACTCTTTGAATCCACACAAGACACTCTCTCAACTGTGAACCATCTATAACAGGGCTTCTTAAATTTATGTAATCAAAGGACCCCGCTCTTGTAGAACGTTTTTTTGCGGACCCCATCCCAAATTCAAATTCGAATAAGTCATTTGGATAAAAGCGGTTTAAAGTTAATACCGGAATCGTATTGCGGATCTTTGGTGAAGGCTACGTGGACCCCAGGGATCCGCGAACCCATAACATAAAGGCTTCAGGGCAAAATAGTTTCTACAGTAGAAATATTTACAGAAATTTGTTGGCTTTGTTATCTTAATTGTTAACCGTAAAAGCTTTTCTACAACCCTCGTATTTTAGTTTTAGTTAGAAAAAAAGTTGATTCATCTTAAAAACTCTTGAAAATTTTTAGCTAAAGCTTCGTTTAATCGAGTAATTTAGAAAAAAAAAAATTACAAGAGCGCATTGTAAATTTTTCTTGATAGTTCAATAATAAATCTTGTTTTATTGTTTTTATTTTACAACACAATAGAAATATTTTAGGGAGGGTTCAAAAGTTCAAATCCTCATTTCACACCCTCGTAAATTATTAATTGTTAAAATATCAACCGAAATACAACAAAAATATATATAATAATTTATATTTATATATATAAAAACGACTTCAAATCACATCTGGAAATCTTTGATAAACTTTTTGTTATCATAAACTTTACAATATAAATAATAAAGTGTTATAATTTCCGTTGTGATAGTTTTTTTTGTATGTAGAAGCTAAGATTTTTTGAGTTCCACCTGCAAATAATTTACATATAAATTTATTTTAATAACAAAGTCTTAACAATATTTCGGAAATAAATGTTTGTTTATTTATTTATTTATTTATTTATTTATAAACAGGAAGATATGAATAAGACAAGAAAAGCGAAAGGACGTACAGGTTGGCCGCAGCACGTGTGGGCTTTAGAGTTAGAACAGGATCAAGCCCTCTAATAAACCGGGATATATTATATAAAAAAATGTGAAGACAAAAAAAAAACAACCTGAAAGTGTATCTTAAAGTCATTTCATTTGTAGAATATTCCTCAAATTGTATATATAATAATATAGTTATTTTCAGTCTGGGATTGCCACATGGCCCCTATTTAATGTATACACATATTCACCTACACCTATAGGAATTTTATATAATAATTAACGTTTATAATTAGAAATTTATGTTCTCACAATGTTTATGTCTTCATATATCTTCTATTATTCTAATTTATCTATATATATATTGTAAAAAAAAAACAAAACAAAAGCAATAAATTCTTGATAATTAATCGTTTTCTTTATTATTCAACAAATTAACGAAAAAAAAAAAATGGATGTGTATAAATCAATCAAGCTTTCGTCAATCCTAATTAAGTTCGAAAGTTTTAATTGCAATAAATGATGCGACATATATTTAAGTCAATTTGATTGTAATTTAAGTACCAAAAGTGTTATTATATGGAATCCACCCACTAAATACTTAAAATTCTAAATAATCAATGCATATCTTTGTTTTTGTTTTTGTTACTGTTAATTGTCAGTAGGCGGAATTAGTCGTATTACTAAACAAGGGGGGTTTTACAAAATATCACATGACAAATTGACTTATAGTGTTAAATAAACACTATACAGAATGGTCCACCAGAGGCGTTCATAGTCTTGCAACTCTGGCTCTAGTGGGTACAAAAAAAAAGGACATTTTGACGTTGATACGATTACCCAAACTTTAGATATTCGAGTACATTTCTTTTTTCTCCACTAGAACCAGAGTTCCTACAAGACCAGGATAGTCTCTGGTGGATCGTCCTGTATAGAAGGGAATATATCATATCTCACTTATATATTCGGTAGTTTTTTTCTTTTGTTTTTTGTTATTTCAAATGAATATGTGACCTTCGAGAGATAAGAGAATAAAATTATTAATAAATGGCGCCTCAAATTTAACAACATTCCAATTTAAATTATTATTCTTATTATTATTGAATGGATCAGTCTGCATTTTAAGTCATTAACAGAATTTTTCCCAGATAATAATTTTTTTTTCCTTCAAATATAATAATAAACAATTATTCAATGTAAAAAAATAATTTATTCAAATTAGTTTTATCGAATTTAAAATAATAATAATAAATAATTATTTAATAAAATTTGTTATGGCAAAAATTATCAATTTTTTAGATTTTTCGTTATCCATGGTAAAAATTTCTCAACTCTAGTATAAACACCAGGATATTGTCCTTTACCACAACCAATACCCCATGATACAATACCAACTTGTGTCCAACGTCCTGTATTTACCATTAAAGGACCACCACTATCGCCCTAAAAATCATCAATATTAAAACAATTTTTTTTTTAATTATTATTATTTTTAATAATCGTACACTACAAGAGTCTCGTGTAGCTTCACCAGCACATAACATATGTTCTACTATACCTCCAGGTGCTGCTGGACCATATTTGATTCGACATTGATGATTACTCCATATGGGTATACTTACTTCTTGTAGAGTCGCCGGTTGAGGACCGCCTACAATTAACTTTCTTTAATAAATTATATAGAGTAAAAAAAAAACAACAAAAATTTAATAACTCTCTCTTAAACTGCCCCATCCTATCACAGTAGCTGTTCTACCAGCATAATCATTTCTACCAGATGGTAAGCAAATTGGACGAACTTGTTGGGAGAATTGAACCGGTGAATCCAAAGTTAAAATAGCAATATCGTTATACTAAAATTTAATTGATTACTTTTTTTTTCGATTATAAGAAAGTAAAGACTTACTAAAGTTCTAGGATCGAAACCGCGATGTCTAACTATACGTTTAACCCTTTTTTCAATATGTCGAACTTCTGCATTTGTACCGATATTATGATCACCTAATCGTACGGTTAATCTAGCAACATCCCAAGAACTCATACTAAAATTTATAATAATAATCTTATTATTATCATAGATTTATTGTAATTGATAATAATTACTGAGCTACACAATGAGCAGCTGATAATATATGGATATTATCAATTAATGAACCGCCACAAAATTGTCTACCACCATTGAACAATGCCGCTATCCATGGCCATGCACCAATTTCAGCTGGACGACCACCGACAATTCTCTCTTGATCTTGATAACCATTTTTAGCACCACAATTAGCTGTTGATATTGGTGATGTTGCTGATGTTATATCCGGCTTTTTCGTTGTTGTTGTTGTTATTGGTTTATGTATTGGTGGATATGTTATTGGTTTTAATGTCGGTACACCAGGTGCTAATGTTGGTGGATGTGTTGGTAATGGTGGTATTGTATGGTCTGGTGGATGAGTTGGTAATGGTGGTGGCCATATCGATATTTGCGGTTTATACGCTAATATCGATGTATCATTATTATTATCTTGGATTGTTTCAATATTTTGTTCTGTTGTTGTTGTTGTTGTTTTGGTACAACAAATACCAAACATCTTTAAATTACAATAAAATAAAATGAAATCTATTAGATATCAATAATAACAATAATAAAATACCTGTCGTCCTTGCTCAGTATAATAACCGCATGTATCGTACATTCCCAATATCCAATTTTCGATATTATTTAATTCGTTCAATTTCATATCAGGATAACATTGTCGAAATGATATACATTTACCTAAAATACCTTTATTATTATAACATGGTCCAGATAAATGTACAGTTGGTAATAAATAAGGATTTAATGTTTGATATGTTGATCCTTGCAATAAAATTTGTCGACCCATACGCTGTATATTTGTTTCATCTGCAAAATTATCAATTATTTATCATTGTCATTATTTATCATTATAACTTTATAATTGATTTTAAATAATTGTTTATTTGGAAACGAGAATATTAATTAGATTCCCATTATTATTATTTTAGTGTTTTAAAGAAAAATCGAACGTATCAATAATAACTAAGGTCCTAAGGTGAATGTTCTTAGCGACCTTGGCAATGGATGATTGCCACGCTAGCAGGTGGGCATAAATTAATAATTGCCACCCATACAATACAAGATGATTTTGGCAAATTGTCAATATAGACCGATTTCAACAAAAAACAAAAAACAAACAAAAACAGTTATAGATTATTTCGGCAATTTATGTTAAACACGTAAAAATTATTGAATCACACCTTTATATTATTATTATTATTATTGTTATTGGAAAACAATAAATTTTAAATGGAGCCTTTTTCGGATAAAGAGCGAATACGGTCAACCACCGTTATTTCTGTTTAATTAAATTAATTAAAGACCCTGGGACGTGTTGTGATTTTTTTTCGAAATTAATAATAAAATAATCAACGAAATTTAAATAAAATATATATATTCACCTTCTATTGTTACTGTATCAATATTATTTAAATCATTTTTCGCTAATGATAGATTTATAAAAAATAACACAAAAACTGGACACAAATAATATATTCGGTGTTTCAATTCCATTATTTAATTAATAATAAATTGATAAATATCGATAGTTTTTCTCTTTCAACATGGAAAAGTTATGGACAACACGTTGATCACCTAATGTTTCTATTTTGTTTAAAGTTGCTCTTATAAAACATGTCCCATGCAACAACAACAACAACATGTTCCCCACCTTATATTTTAAACAAAACAAAAAAACAAACAACACAAAAACGGGGCATTCAATTTGCAGAATCATACCAAAGGATGTTGTTGACTGTCTAATGTTGCAGGACTAATCAAATTTGACCACAAAACAAAACTAAAATTCCATATTAATTAACTGAATATTTGCAACGTTTTTTTTTTTGTTGTTGAACCAGATTAAAATGCAATTGACGAAACAAAAAAACAAATTGATGTCGAACATTAATGTTTTGTTCTTAGAAAAAAATTGGTGTTTTGTTTTCTAATAGATTCTAATCGTTTTTAGAGAATTTAACCGGTCGTTTTAGGAGGAAAAAAATTAGGTTTTTTTTTCCTTCAAAGAATTGCCACCTTAAAAGTAGTCTATAGAGAAATTTGCATATTTGATATAGAAAAAAAAACAGTAAAATTATAAATTAATCCCGTTGCTCTCAAAACTGGTCTATAACTTTGTTATCAAATTAACTACCATTATGGCACTATATAAACAAAAGAAACAAAAAAAAAATCGATTAATAAATATATTCACAGTTATATTAGATTGTTTTTTGTATTCTTTATACAAAAATTATATAAAGGATCACCTACATTTTTTACTAAATTTCTAGTTTATTATTATTAAAAAAATTTCAAATTTAAATAATTCAAAATTTACTTTTAGTTTCGATATAGTGTCGTCTAGAATATTTAATTAATTATTATTAATAATATAAATATTAATCAAATTTGTCATAATAGATTGAAATTTGAATTAATTGTCTGGCCACAAATTGGCCCGAATATAATTTTGACCGCAAAAAAGGGCCACGCAATAATCAAATTTAATCCTTCACTTTTTATAATTCTTTTGTTATTTTTTTGTTTTTTTTTTTAATAGTTATTTGATATTTTGATTAACCTTTAGCGAGGTTCAAAGACATATTCTGTTTAGTCAGCCTCTGTTATTAGGGGCGCCTCCCAAAAATTCCTAAACTTAAAAAAATTGACAAAAAAACAACCTATATTATATCAGATATCAATTTTATTATCAATTATAATAATAAAAATATTATTTATTATCGTTATAATCGCGAAAATTCGCTTTTTTATACTATTTATAATTATACGATCATTAATTAAAAGTTGTAAAATTTGCATTATAATCTTTTTTGTTGATTATAAATTGTTGTTAAGTCTGGATATATCAGATTGTTGATTCCAAAAAAAAAAACAACAATCTAAAAGATTTATGGTTCCAGTCATATTGTTTTCCAATTTTAACAAATCAAAAATTGATAAATAACTCAAAATAATAATAATAATAATAGAAATACTCCTACGGGTCTCCTCCCGTTTTTGTATTTATCAGAAATCATTTTTTTTAAATTTTATTTTAAAAAAATTATTCAAAAACAAGCGATCGACCCATTAAAAAATAATTATCTAAAAAAAAAAAAAAATTTACAATCTAATTTATACTTAGAATTAAAAATCTATGTATGATTTTTAAAATTCAGGACAGGCTCTAAGATTTTTATTACTTTGTTCCATTGTTTTATTTTTATTTTTTTATTACGCATCGAAATTACTGTAAAAAAATATCTCTAACATTAAATTGAGGGAATTTCTAGAATCTAGAATCACAAACAAATAAGGTCAAACGCTTTTACCAAATAGAAACTTCTAAATTTTCAGGGCTACCCCAACTACAGGGTCATATTGGCTATAGCTCTTTGGGGGTGGCAATTTTTTTGGATGCTATACTTTCTGTTATTATTTATAATTGTGGGCTTTACTGTATTTAAAGAGGGTGTATTAGTAGTCAACGGACGCCCAATATCTTAGGATGGCCCTGGCGATGCATTACAATCGAATACGGACCTGATATATAAAGAATTTTTTGGTATCATTGAATTTTGAATCGGATACTTTTCACAATTGTGTTTCGTCTTAAATACGGCCCTGACATGCTACAAATTTCACTACTAAATTAAAAGTAATTTCAAATACAGATGACTAATTATTTAGTAATTAGTATAAAAGGATCAAACATAATTAATTTTTAAAATATTTTTTAATGTAGGCAACTTAAAATACTTCACAATATACTTGCCATCTACTGTCAATAAAACGTTGTATACACTTAAAGTGAAAAAGAAATAGTTTCTATTTCACTCATTATAAAACGAGATCGTGAAAGCGAAAATAATTAAATAGAGATAGATATAGAAATAGAAATCTGTAAAATTTCTATTTAACAGTGATTTATTTTCTTCGTAGAAAAAAAACCAAAATTCTATTTTCGGGATATATAAAATTAGATTTATGACTTGAATATTTTTATAAGGAAAATCAAAAAAAAAAAAGATGACGATTATGGAATTGTAATTTTCAAACAGAGATGGACGATTTTTGATGACGAAATCAATTGACGTTTTTGTTTTAATTGATTATAGGTTCCAAATGGGTGAATTTTGAATACAATTTCGATCACATGATTGTTTTTTTTTTATATTCTAATTAGAAAGTCAACACAAATACCATCTAGTGGTGATTATTGGAACTGTTTTATATTATATGTGCTGTTGCTGTTCTTTTTGTTGCGTTACATTCGAGGTCGGATATTTTTTGTTTGCAAACAGTGACAGTGAATAATTGTGTTTTATATTAAATAATAATAAAATATAAAATATTATTATTATCAAATAATATAAATAATATCGATAAGCTATTGAAAATAATTTCAGTTTAAATCTAATCAAATCTTTTTTTTATCAATAAACAGCTACGTAGTTGGTAAGTGAAAGAATAAAATTCCGATATTATCATACGGGTATATTTATTATTAGGCATTTTATTATATACACGTACGTGTTGGTTAGTTCCAAATAATAAAAAAAAAAAACAAATAACAAACAAACAAACGAACAACAGTAAAAAAGAAAATGGAGGAGAATTTTTCGACAATAATATTATTGTATTTAACATCGTTTATTTTTCCGCAGAGTATGAAAATGCCTAATAATCAATCAACTGAAAATGGCCTATACGATTATGAAGAAACAACATATTATACCGAAACAATTGAAAATAATGGCGTTGAAGAATTCAACAATTCACAAGATAACGATTTTTCGGAATATTTATGGATGGAGAATGAAGAGGAATTCGATAAAGAGGTAATGTTTATTTATTTTTCTTGTTAATTTTCTAATTAATAAATTAATTATTGTGAAATAATTAAAGGTCATGCAACGACTCGAAGAAGAAGCACTTATGGAACAATGTATTGAAGCAATGTTAGCTGATGAAAGTACAGAAGCGGCAATAAATCAAGCTAATGTTTCAGAGTAAGTTTCAATTAATTCAAATTAAATGAATAAATAAATTTTGTGACATATGTGACAATTTTGATAGTGTAGGCGCACCTAACCACTATACAGATATAACAAAACAATCAGATTATAGATATATTTTTTTTATTTATAATTTTCTATAAATAATATTAATTTTATTACAGTCCTAATGTTGAAGTATCTAACATGATCAACAATTTGAAATTGGATTATCCTCAAGTTGTTAAAGAAAGTAATTTAAATCCATTAGCAGCTGAATTTATACCAAGTGGTTTACATCAAACTACAGAAACAGTAACTGATTCATCTTAAATAACAAAAAAATAATATTAATAAAATAAGAATAACTGAAATAATTATAATGGATACGAATCTCGCATGTACATAATTATCAAAGAATAGTGATTTTAACGAGTTTTCTTTAGAAATTTACTGTTTTTTTTTTAAATTATTATTTCAGTTATTTGCTTATAGAAATGAGATTAATTGTTCTTAATAATTATTTATTTTTAAGACAAAAAGATCTCAAATTTTAACAAGTGCAAATAGTGCAGCTTTTGAATCATTTTCTTTTTTAATAGATTCATTTAATAAGTAATAAAATTAAATTAATTTTTCTTTGATAAATGTATATGTATTGTCAATGTTTAGATTTTTACATAAGTTGGTCATTTTTTGTAGGGTTTAATAATTTTTATGTTTTAATTCATTTATTACAAACCAAACAAAACAAAAAAAATTTAAATAAATTAAATTTGTCTCGCTACAATCTGGAATTTAAAATTAACCACATTTATATATTATGTGGGGAGGTTGATAATAAAAAGGCTGTGCGAGCACATAAAAAAAATAATAATATACGTATATGTAATAAATTTTGTACACTTATTTTTGTTTTTTAGATTTACTCACCTTTTTTTTTTGGCTCTTATTTAATTAATCAATCGGGTTTTGCGTGACAAGAAAAACAAAGAAAAATTATATAAATATATACAAATTTGTATTTATAAGTGAAATGTGGAAAAAATAAATTGGTAAATTGATTAATTGGAGGTTTTATTTTTCCATCATCATCATTGTTCTATTTTATTTTATCAATATTGTCAAATATTATTGATTGTTTTTCTATTTCTATATACAATATTACGAAATAAAATTTAGAAAAAATATTGTTATTCAGTCGCCAATAAATTTGATTGATTGTTGTAATTATTTTTGTAAAAATCAAACAATTCTCTCCTAATTTAATAATTATCGTGCCAATAAAACTTAATTGATTATAATAACTAAATAGTAATAAGTATTTAAGTGAAAAAAAATTAAGCCATTTTCTGTCAAATATGTAACATTCAAAATGGCTCCTTCAGAATTTGGTAGAATCCGTTTTTTGGTCGCAAAAAATTGTTTTTTTGTTGTTTTTTTTTGTTCAATTTTGTGAATTAAAGTTCAACTTGTCCATAAATTGTTGCTATAATGTTTTTTTTTTGTTACAAAAATAATCATAGACTTTCTTCCAATTATATTCCCCGCCAAAGTGACGTCACACCGGATACTCTCCTAATATATTCACACTATTTATTACTAAAAAATTCGATAATTATTATTTTTATTTATTAATCATTACTCAAAATTCTTCATTTTAATATTATTTAAATAATAAAATAAAAAATTGTTATTCAATAAGATGGTTTTATTGGTGTTTCGAAATAGTTGCGCAGTTGACTTCTCTTTTTTTTTATAAATGGGGTATTAGAAAGAGCAAGAGAATGAAGAGCAGGCATGGAGCACGTGTTAATTTCAAATGATTTATATAAATAAATATGGTCTCAGTCAATTATAGATAATTATAATTTTTCAACTAAATTTTCAGCATAATTTTATTCAAATTTATGTCCAATTTCCCGGAATTTTCATCAACTGTTAGTAATTTATGTTGTATTATTGTTGGTCACATTGATATTGGTAGACTTGTTTTTTTTTTGTTCTCTTCGTTTGTTCTAAAGTTCTAAGGCAACATTTGGGAATCGACCGTTGTTAGGGGACGATTCAACATAAATGGATATTTTGTACGATAAATTGTAACTAAAAATAATGTGTTTATAGTACGTAATAAAATAAAAACAAAACAAAAACCAAACATATAAAACACGTGAGTTTTTAATTTATTTTTATACCATTTGTTCTTATACCTATAAAATTTCGTTATTAAAATATGTTAAAATGAATGGTGCAATCCCATAAAAGAATTACATAACCTCTAATTGTGAATTTTATGAAAATTTGAATTAAAAAACTATAAAATCAATACAATAATTTAATAAATGAATAATAATTCTTGTTCACAGTTCTAATACAAGATGTCGATTATATATTTCATTTATAAAAACCATTAAAATTATGTTATCAACAATGAAGAATACAACATCAACTAAAAACAGTTTTTCTGTTTTCAATCATGTTAAATATGAACATCTAATTGCTGGTATATCAGGTGGTGCTATTTCCACTTTAATTCTACATCCACTCGATTTAATGAAAATACGATTTGCTGGTAAATAAAATTTAACAAAAATATATATTTAAATGATTGTTATTTTTTTTTGAATTTTTATAGTTAATGATGGTAGAACAGCAATACCGCAATATAATAGTTTACATAGTGCTTTTGATACCATTATTAAACAAGAAGGCATTAGAGGATTATATAGAGGTGTTGCACCGAATGTTTGGGGTTCAGGTAGTGCCTGGGGATGTTATTTTCTGTTGTAAGTCTATTTTTTGAACGTTTAATCTAACTAAAAGAATCCTTTCAACAAATGAACGTGATCCATAGATATGATATCACAATATTGTAGTGGAAAACAAAGAATTGAAACTGTAAAGAAGAATTCTAGAAAGTTTTTTTGTTTAGATTATGGTCATACAGAATTTTGCCAAGTGAAAAATTCTCAAAGTGTAGTGAATCGCTGATATTCCTTTGTTTACAGTTTTTTTTTGTCAAGGCAACATTTTTTAATTAAAAAAAAAAATTGAATCTTAAATTAAGAGAATAATTTCGCATATTTCTTTTATGGTATATTGATTCGTATTCTCTTTGTCTTATTAAAAAAAATATATACTTAATTATCTTATCTATTAACGTATAGTCAAGGTTATTATATTTGTATTTTTTTATTGAATAGTCGAAACTTTTAATGAGCACTGCTATTAGTTTAAATTGTTTAGGTGAAAGTGACGTAAATAGAATTACATTGTTTTATGTTTGGATTTCATGCCTAAAAACTAATTAACAATAATTTATTCGAATTGTTTTGTTTTTGAACATACTTTTTTTTGTAATGTTTTTGTTCAAAAGTTCTTATTGTTAGTTAAATTCATAAATATTGACAGTAAATTGTTAATTCTAAATCGATAGATTACTCTTCACAGTCTGTTGTTATAATTATTATCATTTTAACCCAAAGATATCAGTTTCACAATTATTTATTATCGTTATCATACTGGTTTTTTTTCGACTGTAATTCCCAATAAATTTTCGTAATTATCAACTTAAACCAATTAATAATAAATACGGAAGTTATAATTTTCGATTAAACAGTTGCAAAATTTATTTATATGTTTTAGTTATAATTCAATTAAAAATTGGATACAAGCAGGCGATAGTCAATATCCTCTAGGTCCAACATTACATATGTTAGCAGCTGCTGAAGCTGGTGTATTAACATTATTAGTAACAAATCCAATATGGGTTGTAAAAACACGTTTATGTTTACAATATGGTCCTGAAACAGCAACATTATCAAATCGTGTCTGTTATAATGGTATGACAGATGCATTAGTTAAGATTTATCGTACAGAAGGAGTACGGGGTTTGTATAGGGTAAGTCTTTTTTATATATAAAAAAAATATATAACAATAAGTTTTACTTAATATTTACTAGGGTTTCGTTCCTGGTATGTTCGGTGTCACGCATGGCGCTCTGCAGTTCATGACTTATGAAGAGATGAAAGCGTTTTATAATCATCACAGATCAATACCATACGATAGTAAATTGGTATTTTTTTTTGTTTTCTAAAATAGTTATTCTATTTATTAATTATAATAAAATTTTAGACAACAGGCGAGTATTTAACATTCGCTGCTATATCAAAATTAATAGCAGCTGCAGCAACCTATCCTTATCAAGTAATTAGAGCTCGATTACAAGATCAGCATCATGATTATAATGGTACATGGGATTGTATAAAGAAAACATGGAAATATGAACGTATGAGAGGATTCTATAAAGGTTTAGCACCATATTTATTACATGTTACACCGAATATATGTCTAGTCATGCTTATTTATGAAAAATTCACTAGCAAATAATAGAAGTTTTAATAGAAATGGAAAAATACCCGGATAGTTTTCTACAAAAAGCATTTGTCTAATGTTTTGTTTAAATATTTGTCAATTAATTGCATTTTTTATTTTAAATTTCTGCTTATTTTCACGACAATTCTTAGTAAATTTATCATCTCTCTTTATTTATTTGAAATTTATTAGACAATGTTATTATTATTATTATTATTATTTTAATACCTGCTTTGTATATTTTATGTTATATTCTAGTTAAATTGATAATAAAATGGATAATATTGATAATGTGATGGAATTGGCGCTGGTCGCATTAAGTCACTATTGACTGATTATTTTCATAAAATATTGATAGATATTTAATTAGTTGAATGTGGCGCCTATATTTTGTAACAGTTCATTGTAATGTTTTATAGACAGATTTTACTGTCGTTTTTATTATAAATGTGGTGGTCACTGTGTTTATCGAAAATAATAATAATAGTAATAAGTATAAGCAATTTGTTAAGTATAAATAATTAAGTATAAGCAGGTTTAAATAAGTCACTTTAGTGTACATATCGATAATATTGTTTGAAAGATGAAGGTACGAGCATAAATGAGCGAATGTATTTGTTTTAAATTCTTTGTTGTTTGTATAATTAAGAGAAGGAGGAGAAAAAAAAATGAAAAGACGAAGCAGGGTTTAATGAATTATTTTTCTATAAAATTAATTTTAAGTCGAAAAATTTCAACACTGAATAATAATAAATTAATAAATCAATAAATAAAACATGTGATATTTAGAAATATTTAATTAATTAATTATAATTACCTATCCAACTAATTAAATTTAAAAAACTAAATTTACATATCTTATTATATTTTAAACAATTCTTTTTTGTTTTACCATATAATTCGGCCATTTCATAATCGCTCGTTATGTTGTTTATCGACGATGATGGACTGAAATCAATATTAATTAAAAAAATAACTAATTGATACGGTTTATCAGTGTAATTACGTCAATAATATATGGATGATATCACCTAAAACGCCTGTATGTTCCGAACTATGAACTGAAGCTTCGCAAATTGTTCTTAATAAACAATTTTTACCAGGATAACCATGTCTAAAATTACAATTACGTTATATATATTTTTTTCTAATGCTAATAATAATTGTACGATTTTAGTTTGGATTCGATTAGGTCGTAAATGAATTTTCTATCCCATGAACGTTTCGATAATGCCGGTGGATATGTCCAACTAGTTTCGTTCGATGGTAATACGTAATTGGCTTCGAAATTATATGAGAAAAATACGTTGTAATCTGGTAATTCCAATGGTAGTGATATAGCTACAAACATCTTGATAATTGATTTAATAGATGGTTGTTGTTTTTTTACGATTTTTGTATTTACCCCAATGAAAGGTGCTTGAATTGGTCCATAGGGAAATCGAAATGGATTGATCACATCATAAATTTGTAACAAACACAAATTAAAATTTCCTAATAATATTATTATTATTATTATTAGAAATTTTCTTAGGAACATAATTTTTTTTATTGGATTGTGTTTTCTTATACGGTTTGGAATAACTGAAAATTTTGCCGTTTTGTTACTGTTTTCAAAATTAAAATTTACTGTTATCTATATACTAATTGATAAATTAAATAATAATAGTTGATTTTGGATTGAATCATCTGCAGCCTAGAAAATCTGTTAATTGACGAAATAAGATAATTAATCAATGCAATATTGTGTAATTAGTTTGGTGTATTAGAAAATTTGGAAAAATTTCCGAAACATATCTAGATAATTGTATTTAAATCAGTACAATGACTGGTTTTATCTATAAACGAATTTCTTGGAATTGTGATTTTAGAAAAATAAATTGGATCATCACAAATTTTATTTATTCATATATTATTTTATTTAAATTCTAGACAGAGGTGGATTTAAATAAAACTGTATAGTAGGCTCAATGTAAGTTTATTCCAAACAATTGTTGCACAATAATACTTGAAACATCAACAATAAAATATGAAATAATTTTATTACAATAAATACTCAAAATTCCATGAAATATTGTGGAAAATTTCGATTATAGATCCTAAATCCGTCTCTGTATTCAATAGAAATTTGTATTTCCTAGTGAAGGTCAATCTTCGAATTTCGCGCTTTTATTTTAATGTATTTGGTCATGCTGTATTTTAACATAGCTGCCATTACAAACAAATTCACAATAAATCCAAGAAATTCGATAATTTTGTAAATAAGAAAAAATAATTAATAAATAAATTACGGTAATTAGTTTTATAAAATCGTTATCTTTAAAATTTATATTCAACAAATTTTCTTTTATTAGAAATTAGAATAGTTTATAGTGAAAAATTGGTGTATTGGATTTTCCTATGCGGCAACAAGGGCGCGGGAGCAATTTAATATCAAGGTTGTTGTCGAGTAACTGAATTTTTTTTAGTTTCTTTGCAAATTTTCTATTTATCAACAATTTACCAACTAATTTCATCATTTAATTAAGGTAATTATCGTAAAAAAGTGTATTAATTCAGAATATTGATAATAAATAATATTAATTTGTCATAAAATTGGATAAAATTCACATTAGTTAGATAGGTAACCTTTAACAAGTTTTGGTTTGTTTTTTAATATTGAATGAAAATTTTATCAGAAGCTCTTATTTTAAAAATAACACGCTATCTAATTTATTGATTGTATATAATTAGAATTCGCAAGTATAATTGTGATATTGTTTCAATTTTTATTAATGATTCAAAAAAATTAAAAATTAAAATCTAAAACTAGGTCATGAAGTGATAACATTTTTTTCTTCTTCTATTAATCACCTTTTTAGAATAATAACAGTGCAAAATTATTGATATTATCTCTAAAACAAAGCCTTATCTATTGTGATATACTCATATTATTGGTTGTCATTCGAATTTTAATACATGAATTTAACGAATTCGGAAATAATCAATTTTTTAGGTTAATTAAATAAAGTGTTCCCTTTTTCAGTTTATTCAATTTCTTTTTATGGTATCATCCGTTTTTAATTTTATTAGGAATTCGATAAGAATGTCGATGCACCAAGTGATTTTCGTTCTCGGTGCCCCTGGTGCTGGTAAAGGTACTCAATGCCAAAAAATCGTCGACGTAAGCAAATTTATTTAAAATTATTAATAAATCTAATAATAATAGTGATAAATAATTATCGATCAAATTGATAGAAATATGGTTTTATTCATTTATCAGCTGGTGATTTGCTACGACAAGAACGTAATAATCCAACATCGAAATATGGTGAATTAATCGAAAATTATATACGCGAAGGTAAAATTGTACCTGTTGAAATTACCTGTAGTTTATTAGAACAAGCTATGGAGAAATCGTCAACCAACAAATTTTTAATCGATGGTTTCCCTAGAAACCAAAATAATTTAGATGGTTGGCAACGACAATTATCAGATAAAGTTAAAGTACATTTCGTTTTATTTTTCGATTGTCCCGAAGAGGTATAATTTTCAAAATTTTTATTATTATCAATACATTTTTTTTTTGTTATTTATAGATTTGTGTTGAACGTTGTTTGGGTCGTGGTGCTGCCGGTAGTGGTCGTACTGATGATAATTTAGAAAGTTTAAAAAAACGTTTTAATACATTTATTAATGAAACACAACCAATTGTTGATTATTATCGTAAACAAGGTCTAGTTGAAAATGTTGATGCTACAAAAAATCCTGATCAAATATTTGAAGATGTTCAAAATATTTTTGGAAAATACTTTAACGCAAATTGAATTCCAAAAAAAATAATAATAATAGTATTGTAATAGGTTAATCTATTTTTCTTCGTAAAATTCACATTTTTGGTATCATTCGGTGGAACATTCCTTTTCTAAAAAAACAAATCAATTGCATTTAGTCTAGTCAGGGCAATATTTTGCATTGATGGTGGATTTAAAAGAACAAAAAAACAAAAACCAACTATCTATTGTATCTCTATCGCTATTAATTCCCTGATCCAGTAATATAAAATTGTATCGAAAGCAAACCATAAAGTTGCATTGTGATTATTTTTTTTTTTAATATTTAATTTGTATACGTAGGAAACTTGACAAAATGGTAAAGTAAAAAATAATAACGTGATTGTCTAGTTTATCACTAAATTATTCTTGTTGCTCTATTATACTACTCCAATTATATTTAACTCAAAATTATTATTCTTAATTAATTAGTTTTAATTTAATTATAAATTTAACGATTCTATAATGTTTATCTCTATTGTGATCATTTTGACTTTTACGATTAGTGATTTGGTAATGTTTAATTGAAATTCTTTCCTATTGTACTTAATTAGAACAAAAACCGGCTATACTGATGTAAAGTAGTATTAGTTATTAAACAGCGATCTTGTAATGTTTAGATAATCATTTATATTTGAAAAAATTCGCATGAACATTTTATTTTTCTTCGTCCGATCAGCTATTAACGTACCAATGTTAATAAATGAAATATTTTATTATTATTAAATAATGTTTTTATTCAATTAACATAATTTAAATCGATTTTCCAATCCAACTAATTAAATCAAGAAAACTAACCGTACAATTTCGATTATATTTCAAACAATTATTTTCTTTACCAAATTTTTCAGCTTCTTCATAATCCGAAATTATATCACCATTACGTGAAGTTGACGGTCTAAAATTATCGATTATTACGCTAAATTTCTATTAAATCAAATTAATTAAACTTACGTAAATATTAAATGGAGTATATCGCCTAAAACACCATTGATATGTTCGACTGGATGCATTGCAATTTCACAAATTGTTCTCAATAAACAAGCTCGTCCCGGATAACCGTTCCTTAAATTTTAGATTAATATTAATAATAAATTATGTTGAAATTTCTAAATAAATTACGATTGCATTTTAGTTTCTAAAGCCGTATAAATTAATTGTCGATCAATACGTTTTTGGATTAATGGTGGATATTCGTAGAAAGTTTCATTACCCGGTACTAAATAATTTGCTTCAAAATTATATGCCATATAAATATTTTTATTTGGTAAATCTAATGGTATCGCAGCAGCAATAAAAAGCTGTAATTAATTCTGTAATTAAATTAGACAATTTTGGATTATATTCGAAAAAACAACTTACACCCATCGAAGTACCTGGTATAAAATGGAATTTCCAATTTGGTACTTTATAATTTTCATAATAACAATCCGATTTTATAATAATTATTAATAAATATAACGTTATTTTGTACATTTCACTCGATAAAATCATGCCTTTTTTCGTCGTTTAATTGTACACAAATTCATTTATTTTATTTAAAATGAGTATTTCAGACACGTTCTCGTTAAAGACTAATTTTAATCTAGATTTCAAAGTGCCAATTGTGTATAAATTTACTTAACTGTTTGTATTCTTATTTTCCTGTACAAATATTTCATGTATTTACCGTCAATTTGAACATATATAAACACATATGTGATATGACATTGACCAAATTTTTATGTAAACAAAATACAGTTTCAGTTATATAAAATTTGATACAAAGAAATTGGAAATAATTCAGAAATTTTCCATGGCTTTTTTCTCTATAAATTAACTCAATTTATACGAAAATAACCATATTTCACGTTTTTATTAGAAGGAAATAGTATTGTCAAAGGCAGCTCAACCCGGCGCATCCACCATTTACGATTTAGTTTTCCCCAACAACTTTTTTCTTCACCAATAATCTCATTGATTGTAAGCGTAATTTTTCCGATTAATTTCCCGAAAGATCAAGGAAACTAGAGTACAACAAACTCCAAGGGTGTAATGTTTTTTTGTTCTTTTTGTTTATAAAGATATTTTTGTGTGGAAAAATTACGCAGTACATCCACCATTGTGTACATTTTTCAAATTTAATTCCTTCAAAAATTTCCATAAACTCAACTGTATAGTTGTTAGATTAAAAAAGAGAGTTTAATTAGCATCTGTAAGGTGTGAATTTGAGAAATTTGGTATTTCAACATGTTTGATTCAATAATTATACTGTGACTATTCGTCTGATCTACGAGCTCATGTAAAGTTTCCCCGTGGTTGACCTAAAGTTTCTTCATTCACGAAAAAGCCTCCTGGATTTCTTAATATCTTTTTGATGATATTGAATAAAATTTCGGACGATTTTGCAGAAAGGCAAGAGATCGGAGTTAATATTAGAAATAATAACAACAATTCTAGAATTTTTTACACTTTTTACACTTTTTTACACAATTTTTTATTTACACTTGGGAATTGTTATAAATAATAGGGAATTTTCCCGTGGATGTAAGAGCCCAAGGCAGTCAGATTCATCTACGGTGAAGCTTTCCAAGAGTCCGTAGATCAGATGAATAGTTGCAGTGTAATAATTAGAATCGGTCTTGACTTGGAATTCTACAATTAGATATAATAACAGTAGATAGCATCTTTTTTAAGAAGAGGGGATGTTTGTTAGAATATCCAAAGCTTCATTACAATAGAACTTAGTACATCGGAAGATTCTAAACTAAATAGAGTTAACATTCAATTGATAAAAAAAAATATGTTATTATTAAAAAGTGGTAGGTCAAAAAGACGTTACGTAATGTTTGTGTTATTTACAATAAATGCCCTTTTGGCATCAACTATTGCAACAGGATTAACAACACCAGGCAAAGTAAATAAAGTTTATGATCGAATAAAATTATTTTAAAGTAAAAGGCGTTTAAATTAAAAAAAAAAATTGCATATTTCACGCAACAACAAAAAAAAACACACAGTTACATTGATATAACTGAGAGATAGGATTTAAGAAAAAAACTTTCTATTGATGTCACTGTCAAGAAACTATTAATAGAATATAATTTTTGAGATCTTGAACTTGAGCGTTATTATTTCGATAATTAATCAATTAATTTTCAATATGAATTTTCTCACTTAATTAATAAATAAAACAATATTAATTAACAAGAGAATATTATAAATTATTAATAGATGATCTATCTAGCAGGAAATATTCTTGTTTTATTGTTAGTTTAATAGTTCAATTTATAGAGAGAAAGGAAACTAAAATTATAAATATAAGTAAAATTCTTTAAATTGCAGCAAAAACGTCAATTATTTCGTGAACATTTACTACCCCAATATGGTGGTAAAATACCAGATACAGCTTTCAATTCAGAACGTTTATTATTAAATAAATATGAACAAAATGGTTTTTATTTACCAAATGGTAATTATTTATTACAACGATATCCTGATAGATCATACCATCATAAACAATATGTACGAAATACAATAAAGGTAAATAATTCAAATTATCAACAAATTATAATTGATAGAATAAAATTTTTTTAGATAAATTTACCACCTGATAATAATGATATTGTACCACCAGGACGTATTTATATACCATTAACAATTGATACAACATATTTAATTAGGCAACCAGTTGAATATAAATTACAACCAACGTTATATCCAACATTACCTCATAATTCGTTAACAATTTTAAGAAATTTCAAATACAATAAGAACTCATTATTGAATCATATTTATTCAGCATCATCAAGTGATTATGCATCACAAGTAAGACAAAGATTATTCATATATATAAAAAAAAAAAAAAAACGATAAACAGAGACAGATTAGAACAACATTCCTATGATTATTCTTATAATTTCGCAACTTTGACCCTGTATCCAAATATTGCTTATAGGGTTTTAATTATGATTTTTTTTTCTAAATTCCAGATTTTCATGAAATTATCGCCCTATTTACAGCACATCTATGACACCGACTGATTACAATTATAAATTGGCAATGTATTTGTAATAAATTATTAAAATTTCCCATTTTTAATTTTTTATTTCATTTTAATTATCGTAAATTTCAAGTTTTGTTTATAGCCAATTTTGAAAGTAGAGCAATTGAAAGGCATTATGAAATTATGTCCAGCAGGCGAATGTACCAAAGTTGTGTAATGATAGTGGCGTAGATAATTTATCACAATTGATCACGATTGGAATAAATTGTAAATATTCGAAACTCGACCATTATAATTTCGTAATTAAAACATTTTATATTTTTCATAAAAAAAATGGTCCAGTAACAGGTAGGGAAAGTTATCTGAGTACCATAAGACAATTCAATCAACTCATTTCATTTCTATA